>JAAGEH010000192.1:442280-456335 GCA_011751065.1 Lasiurus cinereus | reverse complement strand
GACCCGGGAACCCTGAACCACGCGGGACGTGGAAAGAGGTTCCCACAATATGGAAGCACTGCAACAGGAGAGTATCCTACATAATACAAGCCTAATATACTGTCTAGTCGTCCAGTCATACATACAACCAAGCAAAGCATAATATGCTAATAATGTGCTATGCTTACACAACCACTTGCTATGATGTGCACTGACCACCAGGGGGCAGATGCTTTGACTGGTAGGTTAGCATGCTGCTGGGTCTAGCTGATCGGGACTAAGTGAGATGGGCCAGACAGGTTCTGGAGACCCTCCCGGGGACCCTCCTTGGCTGGCCAACCTCCTGCATTCCTCCCCAACCCTGACTGTGCACTGGTGGGGTCCCTTAGCCTGGCTTGTGCCCTCTCACAATCTGGGACCCCTCAGGAAATGTTGGAGAGCCAGTTTGGCCCTATCCTACTCAATGCAGGAGCTGCTCCCTGGTGATCAGTGCACTCCCACAGGGGGAGCACTGCTCAGCTAGAAGTTGGGCTCATGGTTGGTAAGCACAGTGGTGGTGGCAAGAGCCTCTCTGCCTCCATGGCAGTGCTAAGGATGTCTGATTGATGGCCCACCCATTCCTCGAGGGTTCCCAGACTGTGAGAGGGCACAGGCCAGACTGAGGGACCCTCTGCCCCCCAAGTGCATGAATTTAGTGCACTGGGCCTCTAGTTATAACATAAGTTGAAGCCATGTAAGAGAAAGAGGGCAAAACATTTATTTAGCTGATGAGAATTTAAGTTCAATGAATGTATGGCAAATTATAATGAATACATATGCATATATTTATTGTGATTGCCTGAATGTCCTGTGACCTAAAATTTGTTTCTCAGTGATGTCATGGAAACAGACTTTCTAAAAGATCTGAGGACAACTCAAATTCCAGAAAACCAGTCATGTGTTCATTAAAGTGTAAAAATAAAAACTTCTGGAAGTGACTTGAGTTACGTTATATGATTATAGCATTTGATAGTTTATGGAACTATAGGTAACTAAACTCTATCTAGAAATGTAAAGACAAGCTGTATTTTTTTTCTCAGCTTATTTTTGGAAAAAGAGTGTTTTTCTTCCATACTTGGTTGCCATTGTGATGGGAATTAAGTGCAGAACACATAAAATCTGGGTTTCACATTAATATTGCTTATTTCTCATGGTTCTGTGGGTATTTTAAAAATACAAAATACTAAAAAAGTAAATATTAAGAGATGATGAATACTTTCATGTGCTATACTTATGGTTGCTATAAAAATTAACATTAAAAATAAATTCAGAGCATTTAAAAAGTTTTGAATTACCATAGCAACTTTAATATAGAATATGTGATGTGTTTAAATTAAACTAAATTCACTAAGGTTTAAGTATTAAATTTAATGTAATTTAATAACTAATATAATTATCTCACCTAATATTTCCCTGTCAGAGAATTCTATCATCTCAAGTTAATAAGCAAATTTCTATTTCTATGTCAAGAAATTGTGTCTGAAAGACTAGTAGAGATTGGCAACTGAGAGATTTAGGATGACTGAGATTTAGAGGTAATCGGAAAGTTAGAGAAATAAATTGTGATTTGGTTTTATGAATTTTAAATTATGGCTTATTCAGACAACTGTAAACTGTTTACAAATGCACATTTTTGTAAATAATGCAAGGGTAGTTTGGAATGGAAAGGAGCTACTATTGCAGACTGTAAACTGAAGAGCTGTAACCAGGAAATTAGTAATTGTTACTAAATTGTGTAAGAATAAACTAACGACATGAAACTTGAAGTCAAACAATTCTATGTTCATATCCGGGTTGAGTAATGGATAAGCTGGTAGAAGCTTGGGTAACCATAGGGGACTTTGGAGTTCTTCATACTTGTGTGGTTGGCAGCACTAGAGCTGTTTATAGATATAAAATAAAATAAAATTTAAAATGCCCACCAGAGTAACTAGCACATGGTAGGTACCAAGTGCATGCTAATTCTCTTCCTTCCCCAGTGTGCAGAGTTTTATTTCTTTTATCTGTGTATTCTTTAATTCCTCACATTCAGGGTGCTTCTTGGTTAAATATGATGTTCCAATGAGGAGGTTGTTTCTCAAAAAACATGAGATATAAGTGACAACAGTAGAAAATACCAGCACTTATTTGTGCCCTTAGAATTTCAATGTGTATGTTATATACCCTATGTCAGCCGTTCGCGACCCCTTTGAGGGTTGAACGACCCTTTCACATGGATCACCTAAGACCATCGGAAAACAGATGTTTACATTGATTTATAACAATAGCAAAATTACAGTTATGAAGTAGCAACAAAAATAATTTTATGGTTGGGGGTCACCATAACATGAGGAACTGTGTTAAAGGGCCGTAGGATTAGGAAGGTTGAGAACTACTGCCCTATGTAATATTTACAGGGATTTATTCCTCCACTTCTTAACATTTTTATTAAGAAAGGTATGCCAAATTGTTAGCATTTTTGAACTCTGGAACACTGAATTACACTTGAGTACTCAGATTTCTTTTGTTAACAGATTAAGAGGTGGATAGGAGAGGAACTTGGTAGCTCTGGGGAAAAGTTGCCTCATTGTATGAAAATGCATATTTCTCAACATTTCTCAGAATTTCTATACTGTCCTTGGTTTCTTGCATTTTATCTGGGTAGGTTTTACAGCCCCTCATGTTATAATAGGAAAACATTAATTTTCCTGAATTTCACCATAACCTCTAAATATACTTACGTAGATCATCATATGAAGTGTCTAGAGGATTGAGGAAAAACATAAGATTCTTAATTTCTCATAAACAGGTTCTTTTATTAATTTCTTAAGAACGTGGCATCTAGTTTATTTACCACTTTCTGTCGAATATGAATGTCGGAGTCCTAAAAGACAAGATGGAAAAAATGAGATCTACCTTGGCCACTATGTCTACATTATATTCTCATTAGGTGTAAATGTTTACCTCTTCCTCCTTCAGATCACTTAGAGGAAAAATCTTTGCAGGAAAAATACTAGATCAAGAAATGTTTCATTATTAGTCTAAAGCTAACTGCTAAGAGATTTTCCTACTTTTCCAGATGTTCTCATTTTCTTTGGAATCCATTTCAGAAAAGAAAGAGGAGATTGCCGTTGTCCTTTTCTCCTTATTCTGGTTTGTCAAGGAGGTTGAATCAGAGGTAAGAAGATCAATGGATCAAGAGACTATGTGTAAGGTATGGACAGCAAATAGAGTACCAAGCTGCCTCTGTTCTTTTCTCTGGGAGATATGAATCTACATGCTCGTGTGTGTGTGTGTGTGTGTGTGTCCCTACACAAAAGTAGAGTGTGCCTTGGAATCTCCTTAGAATCATCAGATTTCTGGATGTCTTATTTAAAATAATCTTTATCATAATTCCTTACTCATTCCAGACCACATATCCTGATTTGAGAGTCAGAGTATAACTCTATTGTTAAGAAGAAATACTGAAATTCAGTATACTTTTATTCAGTATACAAATTTTTGTCTTAAATCAAGGATATGAGTATTGGACTCAGGTCCACAAACCTGGGTCCTCTAGACAGCTCCTTCCTTTTCTAGGAATTTAGTTAAACCTTTTAACCTTTGAGCATCAACTGTATCTTCTGAAATGGAGATATTAATATAAATTGTACTCACCTCTTATATTGTACTTTATAGCTTACAAAGTATCTTTTCATGTATGCTATTAAATCTTCATGACAACTCATGAATTATGCAGTTTATTCCTATTTACACAACCAGGAATTATTTTTGGAAAGGTTCTTTAACCTTTCAAGATCTTGGGATAAAGAGGAGTTGGAAAGAATTTTGTTTGTTTGTTTTGTTAATCCTCACCAGAGGATATTATTCCATCCATTTAGAGAGAGTGGAAGAGAGAGGGAAAGACAGAGAGAAACACCGATGTGAGAGAGACACATGGATTGATTGTCTCCTGCATATGCACTAACCAGGGCCCAGGCCGCAGGAGCCTGCAACAGAGGTACATGACCTTGACTGGAATTGAACCCTGAACCCTTTGGTCCACAGGCTAATGCTCTATCCACTGAGTCAAAGCGGCTAGGGCTGGAAAGAATTCTTTCAATGCTCTTAACAAAGGGACATATTTGCCCCTTCTGAAGAAATGCATAAATCTTTCACATGTAAATACAAGTATAGAGAAACCAATTGTCAGTTGGATATTATAACACCACAAGATGTACTGACCTAACAAACCATGCTCAAAGGGAGATACCTTTACTTTGTTCTCTAATGAACATATTCCTCCATCAATTCTCTAATAGTTTCTAATCTACTTACCTCTACCATCCTCATAATCCAGAAGACTGGCACCTGGAGAACAAAGGAGAAAGAGCTTCATAATTTTGCTTCTTGAAAATTATTGGGCCTTTAAGAGTCTGAGAGCTAAGGTAGACCATAAACTCCTCGTAGTGAATAATGATGGAAATTAATTCACTTTGTAGGAACTAGAGACTGCATAAAGGAGTAGATGATGACAGGTGACCATGCCAGTCAACAGTTTCATTTTAGCTAAGCTAAATAATAATCAGAAGGAGCTTCAAAGTTGCTTTTCCTTCTTGGCACACCAGCACCTAGCTCCTCTTTTCCTTGTCTCACTATTTCCTGGTTATCTTTGTGCAACTTGGCATCTCACTGGACAGTGCCATGGAAATCCTGCTCCACCTCTTGAACTTGGTGCGCCCTTATCAATCATAATGACTTAATTGTGCTCACTCTTATTATTTCTAGCTATATTAGATTCTTCTCCAGGCCACATTGCCGAGGCCCTCGTAGCTATCAAATTTAGACTTTCTGTCTCATTGCCTGTGGACTCAGCTATTTCCATAGCTTGATGTCTCTGTTGCTGCTCTCAGACCACAGGCATCGAAAAAAGCTTCAGAATTATGCAGACCTTCACTACTAACTCATTTTGTTCAAACCAGTTGCTGCTTAGAAGTCTCCGGTGGATTTCTCCCAGTAACTTAGAGCTGCCAATACAATGGTCAACAAGACAGATTTTGTCACTGACTTATGAAAATTCCATTAATGCTTACTATCTTTCTTTTTCTCATTGGCATAAATACTTACTTTGTTCTGAATTGTATCTTGAGATATCCATTTCTGTGGAAGAATTAAGCAAAAATAGATATGTTGGCTACTTGTAAGAGAGGTTATTTCTCCTGTCCCAACTCTCCTCACTCTAAACTTCATTTTTCTCAAGGTAGCCTTTTGATCTGATGCATTCATTACCTCCTTTCATTGTCTCTAACCAGCACTGTGTTTCCTATCCTTCCATACCACTTGGTCTCCGAGGGACCATGGGACTGAGGATGAGAACTAGAGAGGGATGCAGCTGACTAGAAGGAAGTAGGAAAGATATTGAGAAAAATGCTGAAGAGACCTCATGGCCTAGAAATAGGTCATTGCCTGTATGAGCCCCACCTCTGTTTCATTGACAAGTACTATTCTATATTTGTCTGTTCTTCTTATCTCCCCAATTTTAAATAACTAAAATACTAGCTAGTGATGTCTACTCGCACAGTATTTTCTCTCCCATTTTTCTCCTCAGGTAATTTTCCTTGGAACTCAGATCATTTTCTTTTAGAGTATTCTTCTTAATATTGTTAAATTCAATATGATGTTTTTAGTTGACATTATTGTTAATGTGAGCTGTAGGAGTTAAAAAAGGTGGGTATATCATTAATAGGTCAGAGATTTGTTGATTCATGTATTGAAATTAATTTCTAGAATATTGGCAAAGTCTCTAGCTATCTCTTAAGTATAAATGAACTCAGACTACATCTTGGCATCCCTCCTTTTATGACTTTTACAGGAAATCTCCATTTTGACTCATTTTACTCACCATTTTGCTTGCGTCGTGTCCAGCTTGTTAACAAAATAGCCAGAATAGCAAGTCCCAGTAGAGTCAGGATGACAGCCAAAGTTATTTCTGAAACAAAAACTCACCTGTATTTAGGCTCATTCACTATCAGAGACATCTGATCACCTCTTACTGTTGTCACCTGATAGACACCCTCCATCTGTTATCTCAACTCCTTTTTCCTTTACTTTCCTCATCTTACTCTCCTCACATTTCTTTGCCTGGCCATTTCTTAGCCTTTATGAAGGTTCTTTTGCTGAGATACTGAGAACCTTGGATGCTGTGTAACCTTAGTTTAGAGTATGAAAGATTTCCTCCACAACTGAGCTCCTTACTCTTGCAAGCGGGAGAAGCTTAGAGAGAATTATAGATATGCAAAGCAATACTCTGGCATGTGCAAAAACATAGTTTTTATTTTTATGTAATTTTAGATTTAAAATTTAAATAAAAAACTATGCAATTTTATGTAATTTTAGATTTATTAGCTGTAACATTTTTAGATTTTCCATTTTAAAGCATATATTAGTACACTAGTTATATGTATAAACATTTACAAATATACATATAGAAAAACTACATGCTAAAATAGAGAGAAAGGAAGTGAAGAAGGGAGGAGTGAGTGAGTGAGTGAATGAGTGAATGAGTGAATGAACAAATGAACCAACAATAAATATGCCCGTGACAGCAAAAAATTGCTGGAAAAAACTGAACTCTGAAAGATAAGAAAATTAGTCACACCAAAATTTAGGCTACTGCAGAAAATCAGTAAGTGAATTCACCTCAAGATGTAATGACACACCTCCAATTGAAGCAGATTAGGCAAATGTCTACTGAATTTTTTTAGGTGTTAGATCATGTGAGAAAAATCTCCTGCCAAATCAGCCTTCAAAAATTTGCTCATCATGGACCACCAAATGAACAGCAAATAATCAATTTGGCTTTTATCATGCAAGAAACATTTTTGTAATGTATGTGAAATGATCCTTAGGGAAAGAAGAGATAACCAGGTGGTATACGCAGATCAAACCTCTGGAAAGTAGCACTCCCTTTGACTGATGTGTGAGATGCTCTACCTATAGAAATAATTTCTATTTATGGGGAAATAAGAAGACGAATTAAGCAGATTATATAGTAAGCAATATTATAGGAAATGAGATAATAGGCTAAGGAATTTTCCTGTTGTTCTGAAGGATGGTTATTTTCTTTGAGCAGCTCAAACTTCATAAACCAAAGGAGAAATCAAGTTGAGTTGACTCAGGCTCCCAGAGGAATCAATAGAGTGAAAGAAGAGAACTTGAAAGAGAGCAGGCAAGAAAGGTAAAACAGTTATGTATGGTCCCCAAAGAGAAAATTCCTGAATAGTGTTGAGGAAGCTGCAGGGAGTAAGTCCATACCCAAGACTGCCATTTTCCAGGTATTGTCTTCGATGGGTTCTGTGTCATCTGGACTTCTTTGTCAGAGGGAGGTCAAGATAAAACTAACCCCCCAAGCTCACTGATTCTGAGCAGTATGAACTTGGATGTGGGAAAAGCCCTGTAGACGGGTACAGAGAGTCACAGAGGAATTGTATGCCTCAGGTTGATCAGACCTGAGCAGGCTATAGAAGTGTGGCCTATGAAGGTTCCAGAATTTGTGTCATAACAAAGAATTAGAACTTCAGAGAGGCAAGAGGAAAGTAAGAGGAAGTCCAAGACTCTGGGAAGATTTCAGAATACTTTGGAGGACCTTAATTTTACTCTATCTGGGCTCTGGAATAATTTTTAACTTTTTCAGAGATTGTGAGGGCAGAACTTGTGTTTTATTCAGCTTTGTAATGTTTATGTCTGAGAATTCCTATAGAACAGGCACTTAATAAATGTTTGATGATTAAAAATGAGACAAATCTCTATATTTATAATAAGAATAAACAGTAAATGAAGAGTAAATTGAGTTGTTGGGTTTAGATAGTAAGGGAAAGTCAGAGGTTTGTGGTGATAGGAAGAATGAGCCAGTGGATGGGGTTTCATAGCCAGTGTGGAGAAGAAGGGAATAATAGCTTTTCCTTTTTATTGAGTGTCTATAAGCTCTGTAATAGGTACTTTATAAGCACAAACTCATTTAATCCTAAATAACCTTCACAATGAAAACCTTTAAGACTGAACCACCTGAACACACCAAGCCAACAAATGGCAGTTTCTAACTCTAAATCCCACAGTATCCACAAAGCCACACTTCATTTCAGTCTTGGAGGCTGACTCTCCATGATGGCATTTTTCAGGCTAAGTAGTCAGTCTCAGGGAGACAGTGGTGTACTCCGATTTCAGGATGCATCATTTTCCAGGTCTGCACAACTTGGGACTACTTAAATTTTTAAAATCAAGTTTGATAGTTAAAATCCTCAAGTAGTCTATTTTATGCTCTAGGTTGATGATGGAGGAGTCATTTAAATTTATTACACATATAAATTTAAATTACTAGTATTTCAACAATCACCCCACAATTTATTTCAGTGAAGACTCATCAATAGACACAATTTCATTCTTACTATACTACAAAGTGATTAGAATCATCATAAGTCCAATAGTCAATTATAATGATTAATTATATAATTTGAGTAATAGTACATCATAATAGAATCACTAGGACTTAATTACATAACATTTTATAAAATAGATAAGTACCTCAGCCTGGTTTCTGAATTGTAACTCTCCAACTATAGCGTAAATGTAAACTGACAGCAAAATTTGAATGGAGGAAACATGGTAATTCTATGATAGTACACTTATAGCTACTACTATCATCATAAAATCTGAACCCAAACTCAATATAAACCAACAAAACCCTTGTGATGGCTAGTTTTATGTGTCGACGTGGCTAGACTATAACACTTGTCTAGATGTTTCTGTGAAAGATTATTTTTTAATGTGATAAACATTTACAATCATAAGACTTTAAGTACAGTAGGCTACTTTTCATAATCTGTATGGGCTCCTTTAATCAGTTATAAGTCTCAAGAGCAAAGACTGAGATTTTTCAAGGTAAAAATAATATTCTTTAAGACTGTATCATAAGAACTCTGCCTTAGTTTCTGGCCAGCTTGGCCTGCCCTATGGATTTTGAACGCAAGACTGTAGTAATAGCAACTCTCACATGAATTTTCTGGCCCACCCTACAGATTTCAAAATTGCCAGATACCCACAGTGTGTGAACCAATTACCTTAAATAAGTCTATTTAATTTATTACCTTATATATACTTCATAATTCTATGTCTCTGGAGGATCCTAATACATCCCTTTGCTAAAAGTATGTAATTGTCCACAATATGATATAGTGTATGTGTTAGCAAAACTATATATGGGCCCTTTCTATATTTCCCATAGAAGTGGAGGACATTTAATCTATTTTAGAAAACTGATCATGCACAATAGGAATTTTAAATTCTAAGAAAAAAGAAATAATGTGAAAGAGTTTAGATATGTAACTTTCAATTGATTTGACTTGATTGAGGTTACAGTTTAAGAATTGTAGAGTAATGAATAGCAAGTATCCCCTTTGTTTGCCTCTGATTAAATCAAGGCTTACAGATTAAAGTCATCCTTGTCCTTTCATTTAGGCATTTGGATAAGAAGAGGAAATGTAATGTTAATATTACTAACCAGTATCTAAAGTACATATACAGTATTATGTATTGTTGATTGATGTGAGATCCATATAATTTAAATACTCTTCATATACAGCCATATAGCAACTTTTGGGGAAAGGGCAAGACTCTTATTTTCTTTTTAAAAGCAGAAAATTTCTCTACTCCAGTGGGATAGGCTAAGAAACCTTACATTTTAGGCCATACTTTTTTGTTTTTAATCCTTGCCTGAGGAATTTTTTTTCATTGATACTAGAGAGAGTAAGGAAGGAGACAGAGAAAGAGAGAAAGAGAGGAACATTGATCAGTGCATGGGATGACACTCTAACCACTTAGCACACCATCCAAGCAGGGGCCATATGTTAAAAAAAACACACCTTTGGATTTGCTCAAATTATTAAAGCTGTTATTACTTGAGATTAGAGAATTCTACACTATAACATGTGGATAAGATGACTGAGCCAGAACATGTTTTAAAGTGTAGTGCAATAATAGAAAATATGAGGTATACTAACACCAACAAATTTGAAGAAGATTGTCATCAAAAGGACAGTGTGGAGTGTTTGCAGAGCCTGGATTCTATCCTAAGACAGAGGTCTGGAGACATGTGAGTGTGAGTGAGCAGAGAGGGCTGTAGTGATTACTGAGTGACACTGAGACACAGGGGCCACATAGGACAGGGCAGACAGGAAGCCAAGGCTGTCTGCTCATCCCTGAGACTCCACCCCAACCAAGCTGAACACAGAGCCTTTTGCAGTTTTGCAAGTCTTGTATCATAAGGCTGACTCCAACACAGAAGCTCTCCCGGCCCAAACACAGCTGATTCTCACAAACAACTGGCTTGGAGGTCAATTTCCCCCAGTGATACCAGCAACAATCAAGACTTAATTACAACAAGGCTGTACACACAGTCCAAAAAGAGGTGCACCAAGAGAGTCTACCTCAGGTAACTGGGGAAGTGGGGCTACTGTGCCATATAGGACAATTAGCACACAAATCTACTCTACCAATCCAGGAAAGCAGAGAAAATGTGGAGACAAAGGAACAGATCACAAACGAAAGAAATGGAAGAAAATAAATGACTGGATATAGAGTTCAAAACTATGGTTATAAGGTTTTTCAAGAATTTCCTGGAAAAGATAGATAAATTTAGTGAGACCCAAGAGAAGGTGAAAAGGACCAATTAGAAATGAAAAAGGACCAACTAGAAATTAAACATACACTGACTGAAATAAAAAATATCACACAGAGACGTAACAGCAGACTAGAGGGACACAAGAATCAAGTCAAAGATTTGAAATACAAAGAAGCAGAAAACACTCCACTGGAAAAGCAAGAAGAAAAAGAATCCAAAAATATGAAGATAGTGTAAGGAGCCTTTGGGACAACTTCAAGCATAGCAACATCAGAATTATGGGGGTGCCAAAAGAGAAAGAGCAAGATACTGAAAACCTGTTTGAAGAAATAATGACTTGAAAACTTCCCACATCTAGTGAAAGAAACAGACTTACAAGTCCAGGAAGTACACAAAACCCCAAACAAAAGGAATCCAAAGAAGACCACACCAAGACACATCATAATTAAAATACCAAGAGCAAAAGACAAAGAGAGAATATTAAAATCATTAAGAGGAAAACAGTTAATTACCTACAAGGGAACACCCATACGATTGTCAGATGATTTCTCAACAGAAACGATGCAGGCCAGACGGGAGTAGCAAGAAATATTCAAAGTGTTGAATAGCAAGAACCTACAACCAAGATTACTCTACCCAGCAAAGCTATCATTCAGAATTGAAGGGCAGATAAAGAGCTTCACAGATAAGAAAAAAACTAAAGGAGTTCATCAACACCAAACCAGTATTATATGAAATGCTGAAAGGTACTCTTTAAGAAGAGGAAGAAAAAAAAGGTAAAGATAAAAATTATGAACAACAAATACATATCTATCAACAAGTGAATCTAAAAATCAAGTGAATTAAAAATCTGATGAACAGAATAAACTGGTGAATATAATAGAATCAGGGGCATAAAAAGGGAGAGGATTGACAATTTTCAGGGGGAAAGGGGTGAGGGGGGTGCAGGGAGAAACTGGACAAAAATCATACACCTATGGATGAGAACAATGGAGGGAAGGGGAGGGAAGAGGAAAAGGTGGGAGCCAGGGGAGGGGAGCTATGGGGGGGAAAAGAGGAATAATTGTAATAATCTGAAGATTTATTAAATAAAAAAGAAAAGAAAAGGACAGTATGCTACCATTCCCAGGAAGGAAGGGAATGCCATGCTATCAGGAGCCCCATGGGGAAGCACCTGAGTTGGTCAGGAGGCAGAGGGAGAGGGAGGAACTGTAGGCAAGAGCCTTGATTATAGTTTCCATGGAAAGGATTAGAAGTGGCAGGGTAAACAGGCATAGGGCTGGCTGATTTGAAAAATTTCAGTGGGCTCTGAGACATAGGGACTCTCCCAGTTTTTCTGGTACCTGGCCTTGTGTAATTAAGGCAGGTGAATAGTACCCTAGAATGTGAGACCCTTACAAAAGTGTGGCTGGGAGTGTGGGTTCTGGACTGATTGGTTTGTATTTGAAAAGCACATGTGTGGGTGAATTGTTTACTATCTCTAAGACTTGGCTAACTTTTGAGGAGCAATCTTCCTAGTGTTACCAAGGCCCTGAATATCAAAGCATTAGAAATACAGGATATAAAAGATATGATTGATATGTGAGGTAAAATCACGACCTCTGTTTCTAGTGTAAGATAACTGACATGTGAGACTTTTTAAATATTCTGCTTTGAGTAACATAGAATCATGGTGTGTATTTTAGGTTATGGTCAGAAAGCAGCATCGATGGAAGAGGTTAAAAAGGGATTATTAGATAAATGATTATATATCTAAATATATTACACAACCAGGAAAACATATTTTATAGTTTTTTTAAGGACATGGGAAAAGCATCTGGTATGATTTCACATGAAAAAAGAAATTCAAATAAATTGACATATAATCTAAAACCATAAAATACATTAGATTAGTAATAATAGTTATCTCCCATTGTGATATTATGTACAACTTATTTCTTTTTTATATTTAAATTTTCCAATATTTTCTATGTTTTTAGTGTATTTGCTTTGCCTTTTTGAATTATAAACATAATAGATGGATGGTTAAGTAAAAATGGAGATATGGCAGAGGGATATTTATATAGTTGTCTTTCCCACTTGTCATTATGTTTTGCCTACATAGGCCAACATTACCTAGAGAGTTGCAGGAAAGTCTCACTAGGAAATGAGGATGCCCTGAGACAAGAGCTGCCTTTGGAAAGTTTCCATTCATACTGATTCACTAGGCTCAAAAAGTTAATATTTTGGTAGATTAGACTACTACATAATAAAGAAGAAATATACAAATTTACCCTCACACCCTCACAAGATGGCTGCCTATGACCAGGCCAGCAGGGAAGTCAGTGAGGGACAACCAAATGACTGAACAATTGGCTGTGTGGGGCAACCAGGGTGGCAGAGGGGTTAGTGAGGGGCAACCAGGCTGGCATGGGGGGTTGTTGGGGGCAACCAGGCCAGCAGGGGGGGGCCGTTGTGAGTTCCCCGGCCAGGGGGGGGGGGTTGCAGTAAGAAGCAACCAGGCTGGCAGGAGGCTAGTTAGGGTGACCAGAATGGCAGAGGCAGGCAGTTTGGAGTGACCAGACTAGTGGGGGTAGGGGAGGGAAGTTGGGAGCAACCAGGTTGGCCAGGAGGTGGCAGTTGGGGATAACCTGGCTGGCAGCAGGAGGCAGTTAGGGGCAACCAGGTCAGCAGAGGCGGGGGGGGCAGTTAGGGTTATCAGCTGGCATGCAGATGCAGTGAGGGGCAATCAGGCTTCCTGGGGGGAAGTTAGGGGTGACCAAGCAGGCAGGCAGGTGAGCGATTAGGATCCAGCAGTCTCAGATTGGAGAGGGTGCAGGTTGGGCTGAAGGGATCCCTCGTGCATGAATTTCATGCACTGGGCCTCTAGTCTACACTAATAAAAGAGTAAGATGCAAATTGACTGTACCTTCATGATGCCCACCAGCCAAGAGTATGCATATTAACCCAACAAAGATGGCAGGTTAATTTGCATATGCAGGCGCTGAGTGGCCAGGTGCAGAGTGGGATGCCTGTGTTGGCAAAGATGCAGGCATCCCGCCCCCCATTCCCCTTCAGCCACTCTGGGCCTCTGGGCAGAAATGCAGCTCTAGACTGGAGCAAAAAGGAGGCTCTGGCTGAAACAAAGGCGGTGTCGACAGCCAGGGGAAGGAAGGCACATTGTTGCACGAATCTTCATGCATTGGGCCTCTAGTATATATTTAAAAGCCTAAGTGACCATTAGGACTGAATGACTGCAACGACTAGAACAACTGGTTGGCCAGTTGCTCTGATGTGAACTGACCACCAGAGGGAAGATGCTCAATGCAGGAGCTGCCCTCTGGTGGTCAGTGCACTCCCACAGGGGCAGCGTAGCTCAGCCAGGAGCTGGGCTTATGACTGGCAAGCATAACTGCAGTGGTGGC
>JAAGEH010000192.1:339970-442270 GCA_011751065.1 Lasiurus cinereus | reverse complement strand
AAATAATGTTCTATAGGTCAAGTAACATCTATTTAAAATGACATAAAAGAACATATTTTAAAATATAAATAAAATCCTTAAAAATATAACCCTGATGGAAAACGAAGATGGCTGTGTAGGTAAACACCAGTACTCATTGTCTCCCACTACAACATCAAAATTACAACTAAAATACATAATTCAGAACCGCCTGAAATCTGGCTAAATGAAAGTACTACCACTAGAGAAGGAAAGAAGAAAACACATTAAGACTAGTAGGAGGGATGGAGGTATAGAACAGACTGGTCCCACACTCACATGTGGTATTTTTAAAAATCAGGTGAAATATCATGTCTGTGAGGAGGAAGGGGTCCCATCCCACACCAGCTCCCCAGCTGAGGGTTCCAAAGCTAGGAAGAGAAGTCCCCGTAGCTTCAGGCTATAAAAACCTACTAGGTATAGAATTCAAAACAATGGTTAAAACCTTGCTCAAGGATCTTAATAGGAGTGTTAAGGGATTTAATGAGAATTTCAAGGACCTTAGTGAGAACATCAAGACATGAAAAGGGACCGTCAGAAATTAAGCATACACTAACTGAAATAAAAAATAAATTACAGGGAATCAGCAATAAAATAGAGGACTCCAGGAATCAAATCAGTGATCTGGAATATGAGGAAGGAAAAAAAATCAGAAGAGCAAAAAGGATCCAGAAATATGAAGATAGTGTAAGGAACTTCAGGGACAACTTCAAGTGTACCAACATTTGTATTATTGGAATGCCGTAAGGAGAAGAAAGAGACAAAGATTTTGAAAACCTATTTGAAGAAATAATGACAGAAAACTTCCCACATCTGGTGAAAGAAATAGACTTACAAGTGCAGAAAGCACAGAAAGTCCAAGAGGAACCCAAAGAGGCCCATATCAAGATACATCATAGCCGAAACGGGTGTGGCTCAGTGGGTAGAGCGTCAGCCTGTGGACTGGAAGGTCCCAGGTTCGATTCCGGTAAAGGGCATGTACCTTGGTTGCGGCAGGCACATCCCCAGTGTGGGGCATGCAGGAGGCGGCTGGTCGATGTCTCTCTCTCATCGATGTTTCTAACTCTCTATTCCTCTCTCTTCCTTTCTGTAAAAAATCAATCAATAAAAAATATTTTTAAAAAAGATACATCATAATTAAAATGCCAAAGGTTAAAGACAAAGTGAGAATCTTAAAAGTAGCAAGAGAAAAGCAGTTAGTTACCCAAAAGGGGCATCCATATGATTGTCAGCTGATTTCTCAATAGAAACTTTGCAGGCCAGAAAAGAGTGACAAGAAATATTCAAAGTGGTGAACAGCACTTGCTACACATCCTTAGTTTTTTCTACCTTCCAGATGGTGACTACCATTTCTTTTAAAGACTGGTAAGATGAACAGGACTAGATTAAGAAAATGTGCTTGTTATCATTTAAGACATCTTTTAGAAAACTTTCTTTAACTTGGGCACTCCAGCAGGTCCCAGGATAGGCATGTCCATTACTGTGCACACAATAATATTCTAATTCTTAAGAGAAGGGATGGGTCCTGAAATTTCCTGATTTATTTTTTCTTCTCTTGGACTTTTGAACACTCACATAAACAGCCTGTAGTCAATTTTAGTCTTGAGACCCGTTATTCTATTTCCCTTGATGATCTTCTCACCAGAAGTAAGCTTGGAAGTTAACATTGTGAACACAGGCACCAACAACCTGACCCTGAATTTCCTAGAGGAACTTTGTTTCAATATTCCCTTCTCCAGTGTTTGTAGCCACTTTATACAGTGTAATAGCCCCAATAATGAGATTGATACATATATTTTAAAGTAGCCAATGATCACAATAATGCAAACAAACTAAATAATAGGAATATAAATTTTCAAATAGATCAAGAATATCTTCACAATTAACTGCCAAAAATAATATTTTTAATTTCATGTTATTTTAGTGAATTAATTCCATTTTCAATTTTCCTCCTTTTTATTACTATGAAATATCTCTGGATAGTATAGTGATCTCTGATCCTTCCCCCGTTGTGTGTGTGTGTGTGTGTGTGTGTGTGTGTGTGTGTGTGTTAGGGTTTGTGTGACGGTATGTGTGCATGTCTGTGGATGGCAGAGTGTATGTATGTGTGTTTGTTTCTTTGTGCATGCATGTGTATGTGCATGTATGTGACCTTCTGTGTACATATGTGTTTGTGTGTACATGTGTGTGCTTCATTTGAAACCTGGTAATGTTAATATTAAACATTTATTTATTAGTAAATTTGAATTCTGTTTATGATTCTTTCCCAAGAACTTGACATTAATCATTTTTTGTTTTCTTCAGAGGAATTTTGAAAAGAATTGGGTTACATTTCTGAAATCCCTTACTACTGATCACCTTGAAAACATCTGACTCCCATATCTCTTTCACAATTCTTGCCTCCTTACCCCTATGCTTTCCCATGGACTATCCTTCTCCTCATGTCTGCTCTTACCATCCTGACTTAGGACTAGACTTCTATTTTGATAGCTGGTTTTGGAACTCTGGTGTGTTGTGGGGCCAACTGAATACAGCCCTCAGACATTAGGAAGCCAAGCTTTTTACGCACCCATAAAGTGCCATCACTTCTCCTAAAACAGTTTCCTACAGTTCAATCAAAACATCTCAAAAACAATATTTGAACCCAATATACTCCCCAAGCCTCATATTCCCATTTTATGGTAAATCTCCTATTGGTTTTATGTACTTAAGAGACAGAGTCTCAAGAGAGGCTGTCTCCTATATCGGCAGGCCTAAAGCAAAAGCCTACAACTTCCAAAGATAATTTTCCTTGAAACTCCTATCAAAACCACTCATCCTTCAAGTCTTGATTTTTGGATGAACAGGATTCTAACAAGGAGAAATAATGTTCCACCTCCAGAATAGTACTGCTCCTTCTCTGTTTTGTCAGAGAAAACCTCTAATTTATGTCCTATCACAAATGCTGTTCACAGTTCTACAGTAATCTGTTGGAATAGAGAGACCTGGACTATATACTAATGACAGAGTAACTGTGTGTTCATACTGAACACCAAACCATATACAATGCATCCTGGGGCTAGTACTATGGGCATCGTGACACAGTCTTAGTGTTTGCACATCAGAGAGCCATTGGTCTGCTTTAGTGCAGTGTCAACCTGATCCACATCTCCCACATGACATGATAGTTCAATTTACTATAAATATCACCTCATTGCTTACTTTGGTATAAGGGACCTTGGTTCAGATCACAGGGCACTTTAAAACACTCAGCCTTGCCCTAGCCAGTGTGGCTCAGTTGATTGGGGCATTGTCCCATGCACCCAAAGTGGTAGGTTCAATTCATGTCAGGGAACATACTTGGGTTGTGGGTTTGATTCTCAGTTGGGGTTGAGGCGCATATGGGTTTAGGGGAGCAGCCAATCAATGTTTCTCACTCATATAGATGTTTTTTCTTTCTCTCAGTGGTTGCCAACCTTTTTTAAAAAAGTATTTCTTTATTGACTTCAGAGAGGAAGGGAGAGGGAGAGAGAGCTGGAAACATCAATGATGAGAGAGAATCATTCATTGGCTGCCTCCTGCATTCCCTCTACTTGGGTTCAAGTCCACAACCTGAGCATGTGACCTTGGCTGGAATCGAACCTGGAACCCTTCAGTAATATGCCAATGTTCTATTTACTGAGCCAAACCAGCTAGGGCTCCCAACCCTTTTTTTTTTTTTTGGCCATGCCCCACCTAAGCATCTCTAACATCTGATACCCATCCACCCCAGTCTGAGTGGCCAGATTATTATGACCACCTGATGTTTGTAGGCAAATTAGCCATACACTGCGTTGTATGGGATATGGAAGCCGAAGACCTGTTCGAACACCTTTTCTGTCTGCATTTACCAAGATAAAACGTCTTTAATTTGCACAGGAACACAAGGATTGGACAGTTGAGCACTGGAAAAAAAGTCATGTGGTCCAATGAACCATGTTGCAATTGCATTATGCAGATGGCAGAATGAAAATTTTGTGGAAACAGCATGAAAGCATGCACCCCAAATGCATGAGTACAACCCTTCAAACTGGTGGGGGGCAGTGTTATGGTTTGGGGCATGATAGTTAGTGCCCAGTGATCAGGACCAGCGCCAGGCACTGGTAGTGGGTGTGAATGGCAGCTCTCGCGCTGGCTTCAGATGCAAGTGGGGCTGGTGCGGGCAGTGGGTGTGAACATTGGGTGGGACTGCAATGTGCAGGGGCAAAGAATTTTCAGTAACCACCAGAGGCTTGCCTGCATTGGTCTGGCACCCTCGCTCACCTGTTCAAATATCCCGCCATGGCCAATGCCTGTCATGTTCCACATATGCCCTCTGATGTTCAGCACACATCATAGCGACTGGTTGTTTAGTTTTCAGTTGCTCCGCTGTTTGGTCTACTTGCATATTAACCTTTTATTATATAGGATATAAGGCTCCTAGAACAATAAGACATGCAAAAATTCACTGTTAATGACACATTATCAAATTGCCCCCTTACAAAATTAAACTGCTCTGCTGGGGGAGGGAGGTTGGCCCACATTGGGAACCACTGGTCTAGAGGGATGATTGACTTTGAGGCAATGTGGGGAGAGGGGGGATTAGAAAATTTTATAAATTGCATTTAGCCCTCCCCCCAGCATTTATGATTTTTTAAAATATATTTTATTGATTTTTTACAGAGAGGAAGGGAGAGGGATAGAGAGTTAGAAACATCTATGAGAGAGAGACATTGATCAGCCGCCTCCTGCACGCCCCCTACTGGGGATGTGCCCACAACCAGGATACATGCACTTGACGGAATCAAACCCGGGACCCTTCAGTCCGCAGGCCCATGCTCTATCCACTGAGCCAAACCGGTTTCGGCTATGATTTTGGTTTTAGAAAGTGACACAAACCTGTCATGAAATTGAAGTGTTTGCATTCCATTTCGGTCACTTGATCTCCCTTTAAAGTCTCATTCTCTAAATTTGTTTTTATTCTGAGGGTACTGATAACTTAATAAATCTGGAGCATACTGCCTCTGACACATCCCTCATGTTTCTCTTCTCTTTTTACAAAAATATAGTATTCTCTTTAATCATTTCTAAAACTGAAAATAAAAATATCCAAGTACATAATCACATTATTAACAATAAAAATATTTTGTTTAATCCCTATTGACTAAATCTTAAAGGCTACTGATTATATAATCTAGACATCTTTGTTCAGTAACCTTTTATGGTTAATTTATTCCTACAATTTTTAAAATATTAAGCAAGGGTGCATTTTGTGGCATTTTTATAACATATTGATGATGAGTGCAAAAGTGAAAAGAATAATGGAGAAATTTATTATTTGTCCACTATACAAATATAGTTATAGGTAGGTGGAGGCAAGACATTCAGGAATTGACAAGATCATCTAATTGTGTTAATTTGTAAGAGGAATCATTGTATTTAATATGAACATTCTAAAAATTGATGGAAGTACTGAAACCTAACAGACTCCTGTGAATATGGAGTGGACATATATCAGTGAATGTGGAACAGGGTCCAAGCATCTTTTCTCAGTTCTCAGTGTTTGAAAGATGCAGGTGGACTGGAAACCTTTATAGAAATGGTAAGATCATAGATAGTTGAATATATAGATTGGTATAAGAGTAGAGTGATATATAGATAGAGGTAAGCAAATGACCACCCACCTACAAGATGTCCATGTGCTAATTCTCAGAATCTATGAGTATTTTAGGTTACATGGCAAATGAAAATTAAAATAGCAGGTTATTAATGTTGCTAACCATCTTCTCTTGCCATAAATAGCCCCTGAGGAAGACCACATGGCAAGCAATTGAAGCTTTCTGCCAACAACCTATGAGTAAGACACTTTGTCTGCACATCTTCAGCACTGGAGAAGCCTTCAAATGACTATAACCATGGTCAACAGGTTGACTGCAATCTCAAGAGAGACCTTAAACTAGATCCACCTGGCTAAGCCACTCGTAAATTCCTTTCTTCAGACACTGTATGGGTTAATAACTCTTTGTTGTTTTGAGATGCTAAATTTGAGTGTAACTTGTTATGCAGCAATAGGTACAGTAATATAGTTAAGGTTGGCAATTAAATAAATTCATGATGAATAAAGTTAATCATCTTTAACACCATGCCCTCTAAGCACTACCTTATAAACAAACAATTGGGGTATATTTAGAACGTAAACGCAACAAGAACTCCTATACACTGTCTGCAGGGTGCAAATTATTATAGCCACTTTTGAAAACTGTTCAGTAGTATCTACTAAAACTAAACATAATCTAGCTAAAACACATCAACTCTACTCCCAGATTAATACACAACAAAAGCTGGTGCATATGCTTACAAAAGGTATGCACATGAATATTCACAGCATTTTATTGATAAAAACAGTACAATTGACATAACCCCAATGCTCACACACAGTACCACAGACAAATAATTGTAGAATATTTATATGATGAAATCCTGAGTAGAAGTAAGAGACACAGGCCTGTGAACCCCGGTGTCTGAGCCCTCCAGGGAGTCTCAGAGAGCACGACCCTCCTGCCAAGCCCACAGCTGCAGCCACAGGCATAGACCCCTTATTGAGAGTAAGTGGAAAGAACAAGAAACAACCCCAAAAGAAAGAAAAGGAGGAGTCACCAGAAAAAAAAACTAAATGAAATGGAGGTGTACAATATGTCAGAAAAAGAATTCAGAGTAAGGGTCATACAGTTTCTAAATTGGCGGGATGAAAAAAATAATCAACATATATAAGAATCAAGGGGAAATAAAGAATATATAATGGCAATAAAAACACAATGGAAGGTTTCAACATAGACTAAAAGAAGTAGAGGACCGAATTAGTGAATTAGAAGACAGGGTAGCAAAACACACCTAATCTGAACAGCAATTTTAGAAAAAAAAAACTTAGAAAGCAGGAGGAGAGATTAAGGGAGGTTTGGGACAACATGGAACAAAGTAACATACATATAATAGGGGTGCCAGAATGACAAGAAGAGGAGCAAGGATTAGAAAACCTATCTGAAGAATAGTGACAGAAAATTTCCCTGATTTTGGGAAGAAAAAAGTCACACAAGCACAGCAAGTCCCAAACAAGATGAACTCAAAGAGATCCACACCAATACATGTTGTAATTACAATGGCAAATGTTAATGACAAAGATAGAATCTTAAAGTCTTCAAGAGAGAGACAAAGAGTTACCGACAAGGGAATCTGTAGGTAACTCAACACAATACACATCAGGCCAGAAAGGAATAAAATGAAGTACACAAAGTGATGGAAAAAAGGGTCTGATTCCAAGAATATTCTATCCTGCAAGGCTATCATTAAAAATTGAAGGGGAAATTAGGAGCTTCACAAACAAAAAAGGCTAATAGAGTTTATTACTACCAAGCCAACAATGCAAGGAATGCTAAAGGGACTGTTGTAAAAAGAAGAAATAGAACAGGAAGAAGGAACACAGGCACAAGGAATAAAAATGGCTACAAGCAGTAGCTATCAATAATAACCTTAAATGTAAATGGATTAAATGCTCCAATCAAAAGTCATAAAGAGGCTGAATGGATAAGAAAACATAAACCACATATATTCTGTTTACAAGAGACCCACCTCAGAACAAGGGACTCACACAGACAGAAAGTGAAAGGATAGAAAAATAACTTTCAGGCAAATGGAAATTAAAAAAAGCTGAGGTAGCAATATTTATATCTGACAAAATAAATCTCAAAGTAAAAGCCATAACAAGAGATAAGGAAGGCCACCTCATAATACTAATGGGATCATTATAGCAAGAGGATATAACTCTGGCAAACATATATGCATCCAATACAGGAGCACCCAAACACATAAAAAACTTCTGGAAGATCTCAAGGGAGAGATTGACAATAATACAATCATAGTAGGAGAATTTAATACCCCATTGACATGACTGGATAAATCCTTTAGACAAATATCAACAAAGAAACATCAATTCTAAATGACTCACTAGATCAGATAAACTAAATTGACATTTTCAGAACATTTCACCCCAAAGTGACTGAATATACATTCAAGTGCACATAGGACATTTTCAAAGATAGACTACATATTGGGACACAGGCAAAGTCTCTCCACATTCAAGAAGATTGAAATCATATTAAGCATCTTCTCAGATCACAATGGCATAATCCTATATAATAAAGAGATAATATGCAAATTGGCCATCATTGCCACCCCATGTGGTCACAAGATGGCTGCCCCACATGGTCACAAGATGACCACCCCTATGTGGTCACAAGATGGCCACCACAAGATGGTCAGTAGGGGAGGGAAGTTTTGGGTGATCAGGCCAGCAGGGGATGGCAGTTAGGGGTGACAAGGCCAGCAGAGGAGGGCAGTGGGGAGTGGGGGTGGTGACCAGGCTAGCAGGGGAGGTTAGTTGGGGGCAACTGGGCTTGCAGGGGAGGGCAATTAGGGGTGACCTGGCCAGCAGGGAAGGGCAGTTGGGGGTGACCAAGCCTGTACGGGAGGACAGATAGGGGTGACCGGGACCGCAAGGTAGCAGTTAGGCATCGATCAGGCTGGCAGGGGAGTATTTAGGGGGTGATCATACTGGCAGGCGAAGTGGTTAGTGGCAATCATATAGGCAGGCAGGCAATTGTTTGGGAGCTAGCAATCCTGGACTGTGAGAGGGATGTCCTACTGCCCGTTTAGGCCCCATCCCCTTGGGATCGGGCCTAAATGGGCAGTCGGACATCCCTTGAGGGGTCCCTTGATTGGAGAGGTTGCAGGCTGGGCTGAGGGACAACCCACCCCACCTCCATGCACAAATTTCATGCACCAGGCCTCTAGTACTTAAATTACACACACACACACACACACACACACACACACACACACACATATAATTTTTAAAAGCAAAAATTCTGAATGAACTTCGGACTCTTGGTTACCAATAAGGTATTAATATTAGTTCATCTCTTGTGACAAACCATACTACTGTAAGATATGAATAATGAGAAAGCAGTGAAGGATATAAGAAAACTTTTTTTATTATCTTTTACATTTTTCTGTAAATCTAAAACTATTCTATAAATTAAAGTTTATAATAATAAAAGTATAAATCATAATGAATTCTCCTAGAAGCATTATATTTTATGTACTCTTGCTTTGGATCTCACTTTCAATTGAACATTAAGGGAACACCATATTTTAATTGTAATTTTGTGAATATTTTTGTCTAGAGGTCTATTACTATTTTTGTCCTTTATGAAACTTTGTCACCAAGAAATGCAGGATTAGATTTTCTTTGAGATTGAGTTGGTGTAGGGTATTCTTGGTTATCAAAATAGTCATAGCTTTGGTATTTTGAAATGACAGAGGATTCTGAAGATGGCAACTGGCAGGAAGGTAGGAAGGAAGAGAATGTGAGAGATTGAGGGAGCAATAGAGGAGTGTGTGGATGTGTGGTGTGTGTGTGTGTGTGTGTGTGTGTGTGTGTGTGTGTGTGCTAGGGACGCTTAGATAGTGGAGCCCCGTTGCCACGGCAGACACTCTGGAGGGGGCCAACACAGGCACATAGACCATATCATCTTGAAAAACAGAACTGCTTGAGTCTAGGATCCTGGCCTCAGCACCACCCAGGCTGATCTCAGATGCAAATCGGGACCCTGCAGCCACTGGAGACAGATACCTGCTACCACAGTTGCAGGCCCACAGACACCAAGAATCCAGACATCCTGGCCACAGATTTCTATGAGTCACAGAGCCAATCCTTCTACCAGCAGGCTTGTGGCAGAACCATAGGAACTGCTAGACCTGCCCCTCACACAGGGCTGCAGCACCGCTACAGGAATTTGAGCCTGAGAGCATGTGGACACTGGGAATCTGTTCCCTGCAACACAATTTGGTGACCAAACCACACGCTCACACAGAGCAGCAGTTGACTTCGATTCTGAGCAAGTGCACAAGGTAGTCTGTTTTCTACAGTGCAGAGTAGACCTCTTGCTGACACAGTGCTACTGTGCAACCTGGTCCCCCAAGCTTACTAGGATCCTGATTCTTTGGGTGAGAGGCAGCACTGAGCAGCAGTGACTTAACTTTGTTTCTCATCGTGTGTGCTTGGGATCCCTGATTCCCAGTGCATTCATATTAAGAGCCAGTGACTCCAATTCTTGGTGCATACACACCCAGAGACCCTGATTCTTTGTGCGAGGACATACCAAGCAACAGAGACTCTGATACTTGATTCTTGGTGAGGGCACAGGGGAACTCTGACTCCTGGCACATGGTAGGGGACTCTGATTTTTGGCACACCCCAGCAGGGTCTCTGTTTCAGTGTGATTCAGGCGGGGTCACTGATTCTAGGTGCACACACAAGGCTACACTGAGCACTGTGACTCTGATCCTGAGCAAGCATGGCTCCCACTAACCCACGGCAGCCATACATCTTAGTGTTGGAGCTATTCAGTGACACTCGAATTGTGCAAAACTCCTACTGCACATGGCCCAGGCCCATGCAACTCAACATTTGAACCTTCTGGTGATAGTCAGAATGGGGTGATGACACAATCCCCAGAGGAAAGAAAATGAGGAGTCACCAAGAAAGGAAATTAGTGAAACAGATGCATGGAACATGACAGAAAAATAATTCAGAGTAATGGTCGTAAAGTTCATACACTGGATGGACAAGAAAATCAACAATATATGCAAAAACCAGGAAGAAATCAAAACTGATATAACTACAATCTAAAACATCATGAAAGGTTTCAGCAGTAGACTAGAAGAAGCAGAGGACCAAATCAGCAAGTTAAAAGGTCAGGTACAGAAACGAGCCCAATCTGAACAACAACTAGAGAAAAAAATTAAAAAGTAGGAGGACAACACAAAATGAAGTAACATATGTATAATAGGGCTGCCAGAAGGACAAGAAGAGCAGAAAGGATTAGAAAATTTGTATGAATAAATAATGACAGAAAACTCCCCAGATATGTGGAAGAAAAGTTACACAAGTATAGAGAGTCCCAAGCAAGATCAATCCCAAAACCCACACCAAGAAACATCATAATTACAATGGCAAATGTTATCAACAAAGAGAGAATCTTAAAGGCTGCAAGAGACAGACAGAGAGTTAGCTACAAAGGATTCCCCATCAGATTATCAAATGATTTCTCAACAGAAACACATCAAGCTAGAAGGGAATGGAAGGAGGTAAACAAAGTAATGCAAAGCAAAGGACTGAATCCAAGCATACTCTATCCAGGAAGACTATCAATCAAAATTGAAAGAGAAATCAGGAGCTTTGCAGACAAAAAAGGCTAAGGGAGTTTATCATTGCTAAGCTAGAAATGCAAGAAATGCTAAAGGGAATGCTGTAAAAAGAAGAAATAGAAAATGAGGAAAGAACACAGGCATAAAGTTCAGAAATGGCTACAGACAAGTACCTATCAATAATAACATTAAACTTAAATAGATTAAATGCTCCAATCAAAAGACATCAAATGAGTGAATGGATAGGAAAACATGACCCATATATATGCTGTTTACAGGAGACCCAACTCAGAACAAGGGGCTCACACAGACTGAAAGTGAAGAGATGGAAAAATATATTTCAGGCAAATGGAAATGAAAAAAAAAGCTGGGGTAGCAATACTTATATCTGACAAAATAGACCTCAAAGTGAAGACCATAACAAGAGAAAAGAAAGGCCACCTCATAATTCTAAAGGGATCAATACAACAAGAAAATATAACTCTGGTAAATATTTAGGTACCCAATGCAAGAGCACTCAAATGCATAAAAAAACTCCTGGATGATATCAGGGGAGAGATTGATATTAGGAGACTTTAATACCCCATTAACATCACTGTATAAATTCTCTAGACAAAAAATTAGCAAAGAAACATCTATCTTAAATGACTCAGTAGATCAGATGGACTTAATTGACATCTTTAGAACATTCCACCTCAAAAGTACAGAATATGCATTCTTCTCAAGTGCACATGGGACATTTTCAAAGAAAATGGGACACAGGCAAAGTCTCTCCAAATTCAATAGTATTGAAATCATATCAAGCATCTTCTCAGATCACAATGGCATAAAATTAGAAATCAATTACAAAAACAATCACAAAAATTCAAACACATAGAGGCCCACTGTTAAACAATGAGTGGCTTACCAAAGAGATCAAAGAAGAAATAAAACACATCCTGGAAACAAACGACAATGAAAACACAGCAATCCAAAATCTTTGAGACACAGTGAAAGCAGTCCTGAGAGGGAAGTTCTAGAATTACAGGCCTACCGCAAAAAAACAAACAAACAAACAAAAAACACACAAGAAAAACTGGTAATAATAAATCAAACTCTGCAACTTGAAGAATTAGAAAGAGAGCAACAAGAAAGGCACAGTGTGATCAGAAGGATAAAGAACAGAGCAGAAGTAAATGACATAGAGAAAAAAACACAAGAGCTTTTTCTTTGAAAGGATTAACAAGATTGATGAATTTCTAGCCAGGCTCACCAAGAAACAAAGAGAGAGGACCCAAATAACTAAATCAGAAATGAATGCAGAGAAATAACAACAGACTACCCAGAAATACAAAGAATCATAAAAAATACTGAGCAACTCTACTCCAACAAACTGGTAAACCTAGAGAAATGGACATATTACTAATATATATATATATATATATCCTTCCAAAACTCAATCAGGAGGAATTAAAACATCTGAATAGGCCAATAACTATGAAGGAAAATAAAGCAGTAATAATAATAATAATAAAAACTTTCAACAAACAAAAGCCCTGGGCCAGATGGCTTCACAGGGGAGTTTTATCAAGCACTCAAAGAAGAAATAAAAACTATCTTCCTCAGACTATTTAAAAAAATTCAAGAGGAAAGAGCACTTGCAACCTCTTTATATGAAACCAGCATTACCCTAATTCCAAAACCAGATAAAGACAATACAAAGAAAGAAAATTACACGCCAATATCCCTCATGAACATAAATGCCAAAATCCTCAACAAAATTCTAGCAAATTGAATCCAGCATTACATTAGAAAGATCATACACCATGACCAAGTGGGATTTATCCCAGGGATGGAAGGATGGTACAACATCCACAAATCAATAAATGTGATACACCACATAAACAAACTGAGAGATAAAAACCATATAATTATATCCATTGACGCAGAAAAAGCATTTGACAAAATCTAACACTGTTTCTTGATAAAAACTCTCAGTAAGGTGGGAATAGAAGGATCATACCTCAACATAATAAAAGCCATATATGACAAACCCACAGCCAACATCATGCTCGATGGGCAAAAACTAAAACCATTTCCCCTAAGAAGAGAGAGAAGAGGAACAGCTGAGAGAAGCAAGATGGCAATTGGCAGGAAGCTAAGGAAAGAAAGTGTGAGAGAATGATGGAGCGATAGAAGTGTGTGTGTGTGTGTGTGTGTGTGTGTGTGTGTGTGTGTGAAATAGAGACAGTTAGACCCTGCATTCTTCCAGAGACTGCCAATCTGGGCAGTCTTAGACAGCAAAACCCCACAGCTGCTGCAAACACTCTGAGGAGACCACACCATCTTGAAGAACAGAACTGCTTGAGACTAGAATCCTAGCCTTGCTGCCACCATCTGGTCTCTGAAGAAAACCATGACCCTACAGCTGCTCTGGTAGAAAACCTGACACTGCAGCTGCAGACCCAGGGACACTGGTACTCAAGGCACCCGGCTGCAGATTTCTGTGAGTCACAAAGCCAATCCTCCTCTCCCGCTATCTCCCCTCCCTAGTAGCGACATAGAAACCACCAGACCTCAGCTGCACAATAAGGCTTTCTGCACATACAAAGCAGTGGCAACTCTACCTGACTTTGAACCTTGGTGTCAGACATAGGGAGTATGTTTCCTGCTACTAGTCTCCATGCCCACACAGGGAGACAACAGAATTTGAGCCAGCCACTCATCACTAGGGAAGTGGTCTTCTGAGACCAGATCCCATGCCCATGAAGGGCAGGGAGACAGCGCTGAACTTGACCCCCGACTTGCAAACTTGGGAAATTTGTTTCCCACATCTTGTCTCCAGGCAAGGAGGCAGTCCTGAATTTGAGCATAGGTGCACAACCTTGGAGAGATTGTTTTCTTCAACCAGATCCTATGCCCACACAGGGAGAGAGCACTCAATTTGAATCTGGAGGTGCAAACCCAGAGAGTATATTTCCCATGACCAGACCCTGCACCTTAGCAGAGAGGCTATGGTGAATGTGAACCTAGATGTGTGGTCTCAGAGAGTTTGTTCCCCACGACCCTGTACCTACACAGGAAGGCAGCACTGAATTTGAGCCTGGGTACATGGACACAGGGAGTTTGTTTTCCATAGTGCACATCCATGTGACCAGAACCCACACCCACACTAAGGGACAGTGCCACCTGACTTTGAATCAGGGCAAGTGCACACAAAAGGCTGTTTACCACAGGGCAGAATTGGACCTCAGTGCTACTGAGCAACCGATTTCCCGGGAAGACCGGGGACCCTGAATCTCCACACAAGACTACCAGTGACTAGACTCCATTCCTCATTACGTGCGCCTGAGATCCCTGATTCCCAGTACATTCACCCTAAGAACCAGTGACTCCAATTCTTGGTGCATGTGCACACAGGAACCAGATTTTTAGTGTGAGGTAGCACCAAGAAATAAAGACTCTGATACTCAATTCTCAGCATGAACACAGGGAGCCTTTGACTCCTGACATGCAACAGGGGACTTTGATTTTTGGCACATGCCAGTTAGTTCTCTGTTTCACCATGGTGCAGGCAGCATCCCTGATTCTAGGTGCACACAGGAGGGCAACTAAGTGCCTGTAACTCTGACCCAGGGCAAGTGTGTTTCCCACCAACTCACAGTAACTACACGTCTTGGTATCAGAGCTCTTCAGTGACAGTTAGGGGGTGGAAAACTCCCACTGCACATGGTCCAGGCCCCCGCAACTCGACATTTAAACCTTCTGGTGATAGTCAGAATGGGGAGACAACAAAGCAATCCTCAGAGGAAAGAAAAGGAGGAATCACCAAGTAAGGAAATAAGTGAAACAGAAGCATGCAACATGACAGAAAAAATAATTCAGAGTAATGGTCATAAAGTTCATACACCAGATGAATGAAAAAATCAACAACCTATGCAAAAATCAGGAAGAAATGAAAAACGATATAGCTACAATTGAAACACCATGGAAGGCTTCAACAGTAGACTAGAAGAAGCAGAGAACTGAATCAGTGAGTTAGAAGATCAAGTACAGAAACAAGCCCAAACTGAACAGCAACTAGAAAAAAAATTAAAAAGCAGGAGGAGAGTCAAAGGAATCTTTGGGACAATGCAAAATGAAATAACATATGAATAATAGGTCTGCCAGAAGGACAAGAAGAGCAGCAAGGATTATAAAATTAATTTGAAAAAAAAAAAGACAGAAAACTTCCCTGATATGGGGAAGAAAAAGTTACTCAAGTACAAAGAGTCCAAAGCAAGATGGATCCCAAAACCCACACCAACATATGTCATAATTACAATATCAAATGTTATTGACAAAGAGAGAACCTTAAAGACTGCAAGAGAAAGACAGAGAGTTACCTACAAAGGATCCCCATCAGATTATTAAATGATTTCTCAACAGAAACACATTAAGCTAGAATGGAATGGAATGAAATATACAAAGTAATGAAAAGCAAGGGACTGAATTCAAGAATACTTTATCCAGCAAGACTATCAATCAATATTAAAAGGGGAAATCAGGAGCTTTACAGACAAAAAAAAAAAAAGGCTAAGGGAGTCTATCATTACCAAATCAGCAATGCAAGAAATGCTAAAGGGAATGCTGTGAAAAGAAGAAACAAAAAGGTAAGAAGGAAAACAGCCTCAAAAAATAAAAATGGCTACAACCAAGTACTTTTCATTAATAACTTTAAACATAAACGGACTAAATGCTCCAATCAAAAAACATCAAGTGGCTGCATGGATAAAAAAAATGAAGCATATATATGCTGTCTTCAGAACATTTCACCCAAAAGCCCAGGCCTCAGAATAAGGAACTCACACAGACTGAAAGTGAAGGGATGGAAAATATATTTCAGGCAAATGGAAATGAAAATTAAAAAAAGCTGGGGTAGCAATACTTATATCTGACAAAATAGACCTCAAAGTGAAGACCATACCAAGAGATAAGGCAGGCCACTTCATAATACTAAAGGGATCAATACCACAAGAGGATATAACCTTGGTAAACATATATGCAGCCAATACAGAAATGCACAAATACATGAAAAAATATCCTGGAATATATCAAGAGAAAGATAGAAAACAATACAATCATAGTAAGAGACTTTAATACACCACTGAAATCACTGGATAAAGCCTCTAGACAAAAACTCAGCAAAGAAACAAGAACCCTAAATAACTCACTAGATCATATGGACTTAATTGACATCTTCAGAACATTTCACCTGAAAGCTGCAGAATATACATTCTTCTCAAGTGTACATAGGACATTTTCAAAAATAGACCACATACTGGGTCACAAGCAAAGTCTACCCAAATTCAAGAAGATTGAAATCATACCAAGCATCTTTTCAGATTACAATGGCATAATCTTAGAAATAAACTGTAATAAAAACAATCCAAAAGACTCAAATACTTGGAAGCTGAATAGCATGTTATTAAATATTTATTGGGTTACCAATGAGATCAAAGAAGAAATTTAAAAAATTCTGGAAACTAATGATAATAAAAACACAACAATCCAAAACCTATGGTACACTATGAAAGCAGTCCTGAGAGAGAAGTTTATAGCTCTACAGGCCTACCTCAAAACAGCCTAGTACTGGCACAAGAACAGACATATAGACCAATGGAATAGAATAGAGAACCCAAAAATTGACCCAAACCACTATGCCCAATTAATATTCAACAAAGGAGGCATGAACATAAAAGTGAGTCAAGACAGTCTCTTCAATAAATGGTGTTGGAGAAATTGGACAGATACATGCAAAAAAAATGAAACTAGACCACTAAATTACACCATACACAAAAGTAAACTCAAAATGGATAAAGCATTTAAACATAAGACGGAAAACATAAAAATACTGGAGGAATCCATAGGCAGCAAAATCTCAGACATATGCTGAAGGAACTTCTTCACTGATACTACTCCTAGGTCAATGGAAACTAAAGAGATAATAAACAAATGGGACTACATCAAAGTAAAGAGCTTTATTCACAGCAAAAGAAACCATCAACAAAACAAGAAGAAAGCCCACTGTATGGAAGAACATATTTGCCTATGTTATCACTGATAAGGATTTAATCTCCAACATTTACCAGAAACTCATAAAACTCAACAAAAGGAAGATAAATGATCAAATCAAGAAATGAGCAATGAACCTAAGTAGAAACTTTTCAAAAGAAGACAGAATGACACATGAAAACATGCTCAAAGTCACTAATTATCTGAGAGATGCAGATCAAAATGACAATGCGGTACCATCTCACACCTGTCAGAATGGCTATCATCAACAAATCAATAAATGACAAGTGTTGCGCAGAAACAGGAACCCTCGTGCACTACTGGTGGGAATGCAGACTGGTGCAGACATTGTGGAGAACAGTATGGCATTTCCTCAAAAAACTAAAAATGGAACTCCCATTTGACCCTGCAATCCCACTTCTAGGAATATACCCCAAGAAGCTAAAAATACCAATCAGAAAGGATATATGCACTCCCATGCTCATAGCAGCACAATTTATTATAGCCAAGAATTGGAAACAGCCTAAGTGCCCATCAGCAAGTGAATGGATTAAAAAACTATGTTACATCTACACAATGGAATAGTACCCTGTGCTAATAAAGAAGGAATTCCTATCATTTGCAACAACATGGATGGAACTGGAGAGCATTATACTAAGTGAAATAAGCCAGTCAGAGAAAGATAAGTATCACATGATCTCACTCATTTATGGAATATAATGAACAACATAAACTGATGAACAAAAACAGTTCCAGAGACAGAGAAACATCAATCAGACCATCAAATCTCACAGGGAAGGTAGGGGAGGATGGAAGTAAGGGGGAGAGATCAACAAAAGGACTTGTATGCATGCATAGAGACCTAACCAATGGACACAGAGCACAGGGGGGTGAGGGCATGAGTAGGAGGGATGAGGGGATAAGAGGAGTAGTAAGGGAATAAGGACAACATATGTAACACCTTAATCAATAAAGAACTTTATTTTAAAAAAGAACTGAATCAGGAGAAACCAAGATGGCAGCATAGACAAACACTTAAACTGCTGCCTTGCACAAGAATTTCAAAAAAGAAGAAGAAGAAGAAGAAGAAGAAGAAGAAGAAGAAGAAGAAGAAGAAGAAGAAGAAGGGAAATAAGACAGGAATGCTCATTCACACCATTCTTCCTCTACACAGTACTAGAAGTGCTAGCCATTGCCATCAGACAAAAAAGAAATAAAAGGCATCCAAATTGGAAAAGAAGGTGTAAATTTGTCCTTATTTGTAGATGCCATGATATTGTATATAGAAAACCCCTAAGACTCCATCAAAAAACTAGTATAGTTAATAAATGAATTTGGCAATGTAGCAGGATACAAAATTAATACTGAGAAGTCTATGGCTTTTTTATACACCAATAATGAATTCACAGAAAGAAAAATTAAAAAGCAATCCCATTTATTATTGAAACAAAAAAATTAAGATACCTAGGAATATACTTAACCAAGGAGACAAAGGAGCTATACCCAGAAAATTTCAGGACACTAAAAAATGAGGTAGAGGGAGATATAAACAAATGGAAGAACATACCATGTTCATGGATTGGTAGAATCAACATCATTAAAATATCCATACTACCCAAAGCAATCTATACATTCAATGCAATCCCCATTAAAATACCAATCGCATACTTCAAAGACCTAGAACAAATTCTCCAAAAATTTATCTGGAATAAAAAAGACCCCAAATAGCTGCAGCAATCTTGAGAAAGAAGAACAATGTTGGAAGGATCACAACTATACTACAAAGCCACTGTTCTCAAAACTGCCTGGTACTGGCACAAGAACAGACATATAGACCAGTGGAACAGAACAGAGAAACCAGAGATTGACACAAGCCACTATGCTCAATTAATATTTGACAAAGGAGGCAGGAGCATACAATGGAGACAAGACAGTCCCTTCAATAAAGACTGGGAAAATTAGACAGATATTTGCAAAAAAATAAAACTAGACGATCAACTTACACTATACTCAAAATAAATTCAAAATGGATAAAGGACTTAAACTTAAGATGAAAAACCATAAAAATCTTAGAAGAAGCCATAGGCAGCAGACATTTGTCATAGCAATATCTTTACTAATACAGCTCCTAAGGCAATGAAAACTAAGGGGAAAATAAACAAATGGGACTACATCAAAATAAAAAGCACAGCAAAAGAAACCATCAACAAAACAACAAGAAAACCCACTGCATGGGCAAACATATTTGTCAATGTTATACCTGGTAAAGGCTTAAACTTTAACATTTACAAGGAACTCATACAACTTCACAAAAGGAAAATAAACAATGCATTAAAAAAATGGACCAAGGACCTAAATAAACACTTTTTGAAAGAGGACATTCAGAAATCCAAGAGACAAATGAAAACATGCTCAAAGTCACTAATCATCCAAGAGATTCAAATCAAAACAACAATGAGGTACCATCTCACACATGTCAGAACGGCTATCATCAACAAATGAACAAATAACAAGCGCTGGAGAGGATGCGGAGAAAAAAGAACCCTCATGCACTGCTAGCGGGAATGCAGACTGGTGCAGCCACTGTGGAAAACAGTATGGTGTTTCCTCAAAAAATTAAAAACGGAACTGCCATTTGACCCAGTAACACACTTCTAGGAATATATCCTAAGAAATCAGAAACACCAATCAGAAAGGATATATGCACCCCTATGTTCATAGCAGCATAATTCACCATAGCTAAGATTTGGAAACAGCCTAAATCCCATCAGCAGATGAGTGGATTAGAAAACTGTGGTACCTCTACACAATGGAATACAGTACTATGCTGCTGTAAAAAAGAAGAAATTCTTACCATTTGCAACAGCATGGATGGATCTGGAGAGCATTATGCTAAGTGAAATAAGCCAGTCAGAGAAAGATAAATATCTCATGATCTCACTTATTTATGGATAATAAAGAACATTACAAACTGTTGAACAAAAATAGAGGCAAAGAATATCTAACAGACTTGTCAAACTACAGTGAGAAGGTGGAGAGGGCAGGCCGGGGGGGCATAAGAGATCAATTGAAAGATTTGTATGCATGCATATAAGCACAACCAACAGACTCAAGACACTGGGGGTAGGGGGAGAAGGGCAAGTGGCAGGTGGTAGGGTAGGCCAGGGTGAGGGCAGTGGGTGGAAAAAAGAGACATATGTAATACTATTTGTAATATCTTACACAATAAAATTTTTAAAAATAAAAAAGAAATGATATTCGTGATGTGTGAGAAAGCAAGATACATAATGTACCATCTTAATTACATAAAAATGGAAGCTTAGTTGTATAGATACACAGGGTATTTAGAAGGCCATGTCAGATTATAAGCTGCTTGTGATTATGGATGGTTTTGTTCTTTGCTTTTTATGTTTTTTACTTTCCTATTATATGCACAAGTTAACTTGTAAAAAATAAATGTCACTTTAAAAGCCAAAAAATAAAAACAAAACAAAAAACCTCACAATGAAATACTATGTATTCACTACTGCCTAAATTAGAGAGGCTGTTGTTAATATCAAGTATTGGAAAGGAGGACTCCTCTATATTGCTGGAGGGAGGAAAATGGCAAGATTACTTTTGAAGATAATTTGGCAGTCTCAGTGTCTTACAAAGTTAAATCCATACATACCATGTGACCCAGCAATACCTTTCCCAAGTTCTCACCCAAGACAAAAGAAAATATACATATATATAAGTCTAAGTTGGCTCACGCATGCCCAATATGTATAAAGCTCTTGCTGGCACCAATCACACCCATGTGTTTCCATCTGTCATTGTTGATTGTGAATTTGGTTGATACTTCTATTATAAAGAAAGGGAGAATAGTGACATTAAAATATTTCTCTCTTTTTTTCCCTTTCTTTTTTATTGTGTTACATGTACACATATCTCCCCATTGCCCACCCCCTTCCAGGCATACCCCAACCCCCCAGTGTCTGTGTTCATCGGCTATGCTTTTATGCATGCATACAAGTCCTTTCGTTGATCTCTTATTTACCCCACCTCTCTTTAAACTTCCTGCTGTAATTTGACAGTCTGTTTGATGCTTTACTGCTTCTGTGCCTATCCTTTTGTTCATCAGATTATAATGTTCTTTATTACCCACAAATGAGTGAGATCATGTGATGCTTCTCCTTCACTGACTGGCTTATTTCACTAAGCATAATGCTCTCCAGTTCCATCCAGGTTGCTGCAAATGGTAAGAATTCCTTCTTTTTAATGGCAGCATAGAATTCCATTGTGTAGATGTACCAAAGTTTTCTGATCCACTCATCTGCTGACTGGCACCTAGGCTGTTTCCAAATTGTAGCTATTGTAAATTGTGCTGCTATGAACATAGGGGTGCATAAATCCTTTCTGATTGGTGTTTGTAATTTCTTAGGATATATTCCTAAGAGTGGGATTGCTGGGTCAAATGGGAAATCCATTTTTAGTTTTTTGAGGAAACTCCATACTGTTCTCCACAGTGGCTGCATCAGTCTGCATTCCCACCAACAGTACACAAGGGTTCCTTTTTCTCCGCATCCTCGCCAACACTTGTTGTTTGTTAATTTGTTGATGATTGCCATTCTGATAGGTGTAAGATGGTATCACATTGTAGTTTTTATTTGCATCTCTCAGATAATTAGTGACTTTGAACATGTTTTCATGTGTCTCTTGGCCTTTCTTCTGTCGCCTTTCGAAAAGGTTCTATTTAGGTCCGTTGCCCATTTTTTTATTGGACCGTTTATCTTCCTTTTATTAAGTTGTATAAGTTGGCTATAGATGTTGGAGATTAAACCTTTATCAGTGATAACATTTGCAAATATGTTCTCCAATACAGTGGTCTTTCTTGTTGTTTTGTCAATGGTTTCTTTTGCTGTGCAGAAGCTTTTTATTTTGATGTAGTCCCATTTGTTTATTTTTTCTTTAGCTTCCATTGCCTTTGGCGCAGTATCAATGAAGAAGTTATTTAGTCATATGTCTTCTATTGTGCTGCCTCTAGTATTTTTATGGTTTCCCATAAAAATGTTTAAGTCCTGTATCCATTTGTATGGATACATACAAATAAAAAAGAAGGAATTCTTACCATTTGCAGCAACCTGGATGGAACTGGAGATGGAACTGTATCTAATGTTTAAGTCCTGTATCCATTTTGAGTTTATTTTTGTATTTGGTGTAAGTTGGTGGTCCAATTTCATTTTTTTTTGCATGTATCTGTCCAATTTTCCCAACACCATTTATTGAAGAGGCTATCTTGGCTCCATTGTATGTTATTCCTCCTTTGTCAAATATTAATTGAGTGTAGTGGTTTGGGTGGATATCTGAATTCTTTATTCTATTCCATTGGTCTGTATGTCTGTTCTTGTGCCTGTACCAGGCTGTTTTGAGAACAGTTGGTTTGTAATATAGCTTGAAATCTGGTATTGAGATCCCACCTACTTTATTCTTCTTTCACTATTAGTTTATAGAAATGCCACTGATTTCTTGTCATTAATTTTGTATTCTGCTACATTGCCAAATTCATTTATTAAGTCTAATAATTTTTGATGGAGTTGTTAGGGCTTTCTATTTACAGTATCATGTCATCTGTAAATAAGGACAGCTTTACTTCTTCTTTTCCAATTTGGATGCCTTTTATTTCTTCTTCTTGTCTAATTGCAATGGCTAATAATTCCAGGACTATGTCGAACAGGAGAGGTGAGAGTGGGCATCCCTGTCTTGCTCCTGTTCTTAGGGGAAATGGTTTTAGTTTTTGCCCACTGAGTATGATGTTAGCTGTGGGTTTATCATATATGGCTTTTATGATGTTGAGGTATGATCCTTCTATTCCCAGCAATACAATCATAGTAGGTGACTTTAATACTCCACTGTCACCACTGGACAAATCCGCTAAACAAAAATGAGCAAAGAAACATCAATCCTAAATGACTCACTAGACCACATGGATTTAATTGACATCTTCAGAACATTTCACCCCAAAGCCACAGAATATACATTCTTCTCAAGTGCACATGGGTCATTTTCAAAGATAGATCATATGTTGGGTCATAAGAATAGTCTCTTCAAATTCAAGAAGATAGAAATCATATCAAGTCATTTAGGATTGATGTTTCTTTGCTCATTTTTGTTTAGAGGATTTGTCCAGTGTTGACAGTGGGGTATTAAAGTCACCTACTATGATTGTATTGCTGTCAATCTCTCCCTTAATATCCTCCAAGAGTTTTTTTTTTATGTATTTAGGTGCTCCTATATTGGGTGCATATATGTTTACCAGAGTTATTTCTTCTTGTTGGATTGTTCCCTTTAGTGTTATGAAGTGGCCTTTTTTAACTCTTGTTATGTCTTTCACTTTGAGATCTAATTTGTCAGATATAAATATTGCAACCCCGGCTTTTTTTTCATTTCTATTTGCCTGAAATACCATCTTCCATCCCTTCACCCTCAATCTGTGTGAATCTCTTTTTCCTGAGATGGGTTTCTTGTAGACAGCAGATATATGGATCATATTTTCTTATCCAATTGTTTACCCTATGTCTTTTGATTGGAGCATTTAATCCGTTTACATTTAAAGTTATTATTGATAGGTACTCATCTGTTGCCATTTTTAGTCTTTATCCCCGAGTTACTTCTTTGTAGGTAACTTTCTGTTTCTCTCTGGCCACTTTTAAGATTCTTAGTTTGTCGTTGGTGTTTGCCAATTTAATTATAATGTGCCTTGGTGTTGGTTTTTTGGGGGTTCATTTTGCTTGAGACTCTGTGAGCTTCTTGGATTTGTGTGGGTTTTTTCTTTTCTATATTAGGGAAGTTTTCTGTCATTATTTCTTCAAACAGGTTTTCTACTCCTTGCTCAGTTTCCGCTCTTTCTGGAACCCCAAGTATGAGGATGTTGTTTTGTTTTGTGTTATCCCAAAGTTCCCTTAGGATCTCCTCTTGCTTTTTAATTTTTTTTCTAGAACCTGCTTTAGTTGGGCATTTTTTCCTACCATGTCTTCTAGCTCACTGATGTGGTCCTCTGCTTTTTCTAGTCTACTTTTAATGCTTTCTATTGAGTTCTTTATAGCAGTGATGTCATTTTTCATTTCTTCTTGATTATTCTGCATTTCTTCTTGATTCTTCTTCATTTCCTCTTGGCTGTTACTCACATTGTCGGTTTTGTCTTCCATTCTTTTCACCCACCTTATGATCATTTCTCTGAACTCTTTCCCTGGCAGGCTTATTTCTGCTTCTATTTCGTTTACTTCCTTTTCTGGTGATACCTGCCTTTCTGTCGTATGTGGGCTGTTTCTTCGTCTGCCCACGGTCTTTCTTCTCAGGGTGTCTGGTTATGTAGTTCTCTCTCTTACATTGATTCAAAGGCACAAACTACAACACGACCAGGTACAACACACAAGGCACTGAACAGAAATGTATTCATGATGTTAATAACCAGAAATAAGGTGACCACCAATGAAAGACAAGTTAGAGATAAGTAGAGAAAGAAGAAGAGGAAAATGAGGAGAAAAAAAAAAGAAAGAAGTGCCAAAATCAAATTGGGAGAAGGTAGAAAAAAAATAAAAAATAAAATAAAATAAAAAATAAAAAGGAGAAGAAGAAAAGAAAAGAGGAAAAAGTCAGAGAGAAAAGAAAGAGAATAAGAGAGAAAAGGTGAACAAAATATAGATTTGAAGAGAAAACTCCAATGGAACAGCCACTAATCCCAACAAATGCCGGCAACAAGTACCTGGAGATTAATACAAACTACAAATAACAACTAATATCAAGGGAGGTGAGGGAAAAGAGAGGTAAAAAAAACAAACCAAAATAAAGCAAACAAAAAGCAAAATAAAACAAGTAGAATAAGCTAAAACAATCTCACAAAAAAGTACAAAAAATCGATATAATCACCATTCAGGCAAACAGCAACAAAAGGACATAGAGACAAACAACTTTTTGGATAGTGAAGACAAGAAGAGAGAGGTTTGTATGGACTTGGAGTAGGGGATTTGAAATTAGATATATAAATGGGGTGAAATTTTAACCAGTAAAGAGAAAGAATAGGGAGAATCTAAGGTTGGAAAAGGGAAAGAGAAACAAGACAACAAATGGGGAAAGTTAGGAGGAGAGTGTTGGCATAAAGGTAGAGTTGAGATAGAGTAAAATTATGCTAAAGGAAAGATGAAAATAGAATGTAGAACTCTAATCCTGAAGTAAAATAAAGAGAAAACAAAATGACACTTGTTTTTTATCCAAAAAGGTAAAATAGTAGTAGTAATAATACTAGTTGAAAACAAAAATGTAATAATTAAAAAGGTAAAATCAATTGAAGGGGGAAGAAAAAATAGTTTTTTAATTAAAATATGGAAAAATTTTAAAAAGAAATAAAATAAAATAAATTTTAAAAAAAGAAAAAGAAAAAAAATAGAATGGGCAGTAGTGGAGGTCATTCACTTCCACTATTGTTCTGCTTGGCACTCCTGTTTCCTAGTCGGGAGGGTATTGCAGTTGCTGTGTTCCACTGCTGAGGTCTTAATCTCTTTATTCTTTTGTGGTTATGCGAGAGTCTATTTGTGCATCGTCCACTGGGTGGCAGTGTTTTGGAATTGACCTCTGAGACTAAGCACAGGACCTCTCTAGGCTGTGCTTAGATCCTGTTACTCTGTGGTTCTCAATAATGGTTTGTGGGGATTCGAGCAGCTGGTACACTATAATAACTCCCAGGCTGTCCTTCTGCCTCAGATTAAAATGAGTTGTTTTCTAGAGCTCCCCTCTGTCAACAGCTCAGAGAGTCCGCTTCCATACTTAGGGATCACACCCTACCCCACATCCGCAGACCTCTCCAGAAGAAGCTTTCCTGCAACCCAGTTCCCACAGTGTGCGCATCTCTGTTCTGAGGGACAGGAGACCTCACCTAATCCCAGGCGAAATCTGACTTTTCTGTGTGCCATGTGGAGCTCCTCTGAGTCTATGTGTCTGCACCGATTGGAGAGTGGTGTTCTGGGTCCCTGGCTGTTCGGTGAGTGCTGTAGCTGCAGCTTTCAGACTGCCGCAGACATCCACCTCCCTCTGCAAGATGGTGTGGTCTCTGCGTTCACGCTGGTGGCTCCGGCAGACAAAAATCCTGTGGCAGTGAGGCTGCCTGGTCGGGGAAGCCCCGTCCATCAGTCCTCCACCTTCTCCTGGAGGATAACTGACTCTTAACTTGCCAACAAACATTCCCAGTGCGACTCTCAGCTGCTCTCTCTCCCTCTGTCCAGTGACAAGACTCCAGATGTGTCCGTCTATTCCACCGCCATTTTCCCCCACATCAAAATATTTCTTCTAATTAATTTCTTTTCAATGTTCATGAATCCATGTACTGGGACACTAGTCTATGCCCCGGCCCGCGGGGACATTCAACAGGGACTACGAGGCGAAGCACCTAAGGGAATGAGAAACAGACAGGGACACGAAGAAAGGAGGCAAGACAAATGGTGTTCTGATCAAGCCTCAACATTTTTATTTCTGGTGGCTCTTTTTATTATACGCTCAGAAGGGGGAAGGGGAGGGAGAGAGAAAGGGGCTCGAGGAGGTATGTAACCTTAGCTGATTAGCTAACTAGCTCCAGGTGCTGGCTACTGATAGTGGATGTGGAGGTTATGCCTTTCTTGGTTGGGGGAGGTTTCAAGCATGCAGTTCTGGCTCTGGGGGGATTCCACAACCCTTGCTGTATTTCTTGGCTCCTGACAAGTCTAATAAAAGAGAAACATGCAAATTACTGTCACTCTGCTACGCTCAACAGCCAATCAGAGTGAGTATGCAAATTAACCTGAAAAGATGGTGAAAGCTCCGCCCCCCCATCCACTCCAGTTCTGTGGGAGTCAGAGAAGTCGGGAGCCAGCCCCTGATGCTGGCTGCAGCCTGGGAGACTGAGAAGCTGCCTGCTCCATGATCTCAAGCCACAGCCAGCAACAGAAGCCTCAGACCTGCCTGGTCCACATCCTGGGGGAGATGGAGAAACTGGGCCCTAGTGCCTGAGGCTGGGTGCAGCCTGGGAAATGAAGAAGCCGCCTGTCCCATGATCCCAGGCTGCAGCCAGCCATAGCAGTCTGAATCTCAGGGAAGACAGAGAAGCTTCTGCCTGCAGTCCAGGTGTCAATACCTATAGCTGGCTGTGGCCCAGGAGAGCGAGAAGCTGTCCACCCCATGGTTCCAGGTGCCAGCACTTGCAGTTGCAGCCCAGGCAAAACCACCTGCCCACCATCCCCTTGTGGTTGCAGCTGGCCTGGGTGCCTATGGCTGACCAGAGGGAAGGAAGCTTGGATCCTGGGTGCCTGTGGTTGGCTGGAAGAGGGAATCCTGTGACCCGGATGTGGGGCCAAGGCAGAGGTAGTTAGGGGCAATCAAGCCAGCAGGTGAGCAGTTATGGACAATTAGGCTGGCAATCAGAAGCAGTGAGGGGCAATCAGGCAGGCATGTGAGTGGTTAGGAGCCAGCTGTTTTGGATTGTGAGTAGGATGTCCGACTGCCAGTTATCCCTGAGGGGTCCAAGATTGGAGAGGGTGCAGGTGGGACTGAGGGACACCCTTCCTCCCCCCACCCTCCATGAACAAATTTTGTGCACCTGGCCACTAGTGTTAAATAAAACCCCAAGACTAAGTCACTGATTATATAATTTTTAAAAATCATTTTATCTTGTTTCTTTATTCTCTACTTTTGGGGAGCAACTTAACTTTTACGTGTTCAGTGGGTTATTATACTTATTGCCATTTTAAAAGTTTTACATTTATGTGGTTGATCTCTTTTCATAATACTTTGTTCTTGCTCAGTGAATGCAATAACTTTTAGATCACTGTGATATTCATAATAGCTCCTTTAATAGTTTTCCCTCCACAATAGTCTATTTTCTCCAGTCTATTTTTTGTTGATGTCTGTACATCTCATGTTGAAAAATTTTCCTCTGATGTCCATAAATCATTTGGGTTTCTGACCATGATTAAAAGCATGGAGCTTCTGATAATTAGAAAATCTGAGTACATAGGTGGGTTTTGTTGATACTAACCTTCACTGTTGGGTGATCTTGATAAGTCATTTGTTGGATATCTTTTTTGGTCACTTTGTATCTTTTTTTAAAAATAAAACTTTTATTACAGTTGACATACAATATATTAGTTTCAGGTGTACAACCTAGTGATTAGACAATGTATAACTTACTAAGTGATCACTGGGTAAATCTAGTACCCATTTGACACCATAGTAATTGTAATATTATTGACTATACTCCCTATGTTGTATTTTGCATCCACATGACTATTCATAACTACCAATTTGTACTTTTTAATCCTTTCATATTTTCATCCATACCCTTTAACATTTCTTATAATACTGGTTTGATTGTAATGAACTCCCTGGGCTTTTTCTTGTATGGGAAGTTCTTTATATGCCCTTTGAGTTTAAGTGGTAGCTTTGCTGGGAAGAGTTAATCTTAGTTATAGGTCTTTGCTTTTCATTACTTTGAATATTTCTTGTCAATCTCTTCTGGCTGAAAATGATTCTGATGAGAATGCAACTGATAATCTAATGGGATCCCCCTTGTAGATAACTGCTTTTCCCCTGTTGCTTTTAAGATTCTCTTTTTGTCTTTAATCTTTGGCATATTAATTATGATGTGTCTTCGTAACTGTAGCAATGGAAATAATTTTATGGTTGGGGGTCACCACAACATGAGGAATTGCATTAAAGGGATGTGGCATTAGGAAGGTTGAGAACCACTGTCCTAGAGGAGAGTTACACTATCCTCATTTTTTAAATTCTTTTTTTTTTTTTTTGCTGTTCCCATTATTTTCTGCTTCCTTTCCTTCCAAGTCTCTGATTTTATCTTTTGCTTCATATACTCCAAAGTTATCCCCTGTAATGTGTTCTTCATTTCAGTTAGTGTGTTATTCTTTATAAATGGTTCTTTTTAAGTTTTCTTTGTTTTGATGTTTCCTATCTCTTTGTTGACATTCTCACTGTGTTTAGTGAGAACTCTTCCCCTATGTTTATTGAGCACTCTTATAACAGTGTTTTGAACTCTGCATCTTGTAGATGGCTTGTCTCCACTTTAGGTATTTTTCCCTGGAATTTTATTCTGTTCTTTCCTTTGAGAAACTTTTCTTTGTCTCCTTATTTTGGCTACTTCCCTGTGTTTGTTTCTATGTATTAGGTAGAGCTGCTATGTCTCCAAGGCTTGGTAGAGTGGCCTTTTCCAATAAGTGTGCTAGCACAGCCTTCCTGGTCACACAAGCTGGCACTCCAAGTGTGCCCCATGTGCACTGTGTACACTGCTGTTGTAGTTAAGTCTTTATTGGTATTGTCACATAGATGGTAAGGATTTACCCCCAGCCCAATTGGCTACAAAGACTAGCTGAGACCATTGTGAAGGATCAGCTGTGCAGGGGCTGAACCCACAGAGTGGAACTTAGTTCAGTGGGGCTCTGATGCCTGCTGAATCTTCCCCTTGAATATATATTTTGTGGAGGAGGTTGGGTGATGCTTTAATATGGTCTGAAGCTGTCCACTGGGGTCAGCTAGCTATGGGGTCTCTCAGGAGGTGCAGGTAAAGGTCAGCAGTCACGTGTGCCTGGGGCCACCTGGCATGAGATACAGAGTGATCTGCAGATGGCTGTTATTTATGTTGGTGTTGGAGGTGCCTGAGAGAAGCCAAGCTGCCAACCAAGGCCAGCTACCACTAGTCTCAGGCCTGGGGCCATTTAGCAAGAATACTGCAGATGGAGGCCAGATGCTACCAGTTTGAGATTTTAGGAAAGTCTGCAGTGTGAGCCAAGGCAGGCCAGTTATACAGAAAAGCCAGCAGAAAGAGCTTGGGTTGGGCCTGAAAATTGGGTGTGGTGGGAAATCACCAAGGTGAAGTGAACAGTGTGAGCCAGATTGATGGAGAGTCAGATGTTACCTGCCTGCTGGCTCTGTGGAGTGAGGGCTCAGTAAAGGAACAATTGCCTCTGCCAGCACTTCTCTCTGGGAGAAAGTTCCCCCCCCAGTGCCAGACAGTCAAATTCCTACTTTTCCTGGCACTTTTTCAAGCTGCTACCCCAGAACTGGAACTCAGAGTGCATGGGCCCTTTAAGAGGAATAACTGAGACTCCAACAGCCTTATGTTTCACTTAGCCACGATTCCTGCTGGTTTTTAAAGACTGAAGTTATGGAGACTTCTCTTTCTGGCATTGGAACCCTAGGCTTGGGGGCCTGGTCGGATGCTGGGACCCCTCACACCTCAGGAGGAACCTCCCCAGCTGAGATATCCCTCTGGTTTTTATCCACCACACAAGGGTGTGGGATCAGCCATTCTACTTCTTGCCCCTCCTACCAGTCTTGATGTGGCTTCTTCTGTATATCCTTAGTTGTAAGGTTTCTATTCCACTACATTTGAGGTGGTTCTGTAAGTTAGTCATAATTCTGAATGCCACATTTACCTAAGCCACTATCTTTCCTGGAACTCTCCCCACCCTTTGGATATATTTATAGCAGCTCAAATAAACTAAAACAACTTTTTGGATCTGAAATTTTTAATGATCACATTTAGAATAAATTTTTGGCTCTATTTCCTCAAACCTTTTTTTTTTTTTTTAAGTCTCTTCAAGGACTCCAATTACTTTAGTATTAGGTTCCTTAATTTTTCCCACAGCTCACTGTTCAAAATGAAATACTGTTCATTTTCTTAAAAATTTATATTGAATTGTATTAGGGTAATATTGGTTAATAAAATTAGGTTCCAGGGGTACAGTTCTGTAACACATCATCTGTATGCTTTATTGTGAGTCCACCACCCACAGCCAAGTCTTCTTCCATCACAATTTATCTTCCCTTTACCCTCTTCTATCTCCCCACCATATGTTGTCAGTGTCTATGAGTTTTTCAAAAATGATTTATTCTCTCTGTGTTAAATTTGGGATGATTTCTATTGGAAATCACCATATGTTGTCAGTGTCTATGAGTTTTTAAAAAATGATTTATTCTCTCTGTGTTAAATTTGGGATGATTTCTATTTCTTTATCTTCAATCTCACTAATAATTTATTTTTGCAATGACTTATCTGCTGTTAATCCTATCCAATGTAATTTTCATCTCACACATTGTAGTTTCTCTCTTCAGAAGCTCAATTTGGGTCACATAATAGATAGTATGTCTGTAGGGAGAAGAAGCACCTTTCTTTATCTCTACCAGTGGTCACTCTGAGAATTCCTAAGAGTATAAAGTGGTCATTTCCTTATTAGTATCTTAGGCAAAGTCATTTCTCTTTCTTTCAACAAGATAAATGCCTCTGACTTCACTCTGGCCTCCAGCAAGATCACATTTGTTAGGATTAGATTGTGACTGATGTTTAGTTTTCTTTCCTCAAGTTATCCTTGCATTTAAGATATAGATCAGCTTGTTATAAAATTATAGTTTCACTTTTCTCCTTTAACATTAGAAAACACAGTTTGTCATTTTTATGCAGTACTGGTATTGAGAAATGTGAGGAGGTTTATCTAAATTTTTATTCCTTTGAATATTATGTTAGCAAAGGTACTCAACATATGGGCCACAGACAAGTACCTCCATATAAACTTTCTTATCAGTTGTTTCTGAGACAAATACAGGCAGAGTATATTATAACACTTTTAGAGCAAATTGACAGAATAATTTTAGGTCTATTGAATCTAATAATAATTACCACTTGTAATCATGTATGTGTTTTTTATTCACTTCATTTTGCAGTAATTCATTTTAGAAAATGATCAGTCTGTGATACATTATATATACAGTGGTACCTCGAGATATGAGTTTAATTCATTTCATAACCTTGAGGCGTGGGAAACTATGAGACGCTCAAGTCGTGGTAAACTGGTGGGTCGTGTGCAGCCGACCGATCCACGTGATTACTCCTATCTCAAATATTGCTCGTATTTCAAAGCAAAAATCGCTTGCTCGATGGCTCGTATCTCAAAAATCTCGTATGGCAGGGCACTCGTATCTTGAGGTAGCACTGTAAATCAAGAAACAACATTTGTAGCAATAAGCAAAAAAATTATACTCCACTGGAAAAACACTGCTTGATATGGCCAGACACTCTGGTCATGCAGACTTTTAGGGCCTTAGGCCAAGAGGCCTCAAAATCAGTGGCTCTCATCAGGACTGGAACCCTAGCAGCTTTACAGAGAATGGGCTACTGTCTTCATAGTATAGGCCATACCAATAGTACAATGATTGAAATTTATTTTGAAAGTCAAATTTTTTAAACTTAAACGTCTTCTAATGCCACTTCTTCAAAATAGACTCGCCCAGACTGTGGTATTTTGTGGAAGAGCCACACTCAAGGGGCCAAAGAGCCGCATGTGGCTCACGAGCCACACTTTGCCCATCATGGGTATAGGGTTTTCCCTCTAAGTCACTTAATATTGAGCAGATGGGAAAAGCTCTATGGATTTCAGTTTGAAGTAAGAGTACAGTGACCCAGAGAAGCTGGGCTGGGAGAAGGAAAAGATGTGGGTACCATCAGCCATGTTGTAGAAAAAATGTCACTATCCCCATAATCAAAAAAAAAAAATCACAATCTTTTGTGGACACCTTTTTATCAGTAGACGCTCTGCTAGAGAAATTTCTTGGAGACAATAGGTGAGAGCCCTGAAGTAACGTCCGTTCTTCTCGAAGACTCTGAATTGTAATCCACCGCTGTCTGCGGGCTCCTCAAAATGCCTAGGGTGCACTCATCTGTGGTCTCAATGTCCACCTCCCAGAAACATCTCCCTGAAGTGAAGCCTTCCATAGTAAGTGTGATGAGGTTGCCATTTCCTTGCTTGTTAGTAAGGAGAGGTCTGTGTTTCCATTCTCAAAGTCTCTGTTCTCTCTGCATCAGAATTGTTCTGGAGAAAACTTTTAAGATTTAGAGTCACAGGGGCTGGAAGAAAATAAGGGGAAGGACAACACTGTCAATTTCAGACACCTGCTATACCAGGAACCATAAACCAGCAATCGTGGGCCGCATGGTGAAAGACTGCTCCTCTGACTGTATGTTTGGGGAGGTGGGACTGAGAGGGTTAGCTGTGCTCTCCCAGGGTGCGATGCTGCTCATCTGGTCTTATCTCATCCTTGCTACATTTGGAAGAATGTCAGAGTGATCCAAGGACTTGTGGTGTTTACTTGAGAATAATGCTCTTTCCATGTTTTCTGCAAATCAGACCTACAGTCCTTAATGAGTAATAGGCTCCATGAGGGCTGACCTCTTTAAAGAGAGCAGCTAAGTTACTCTTGCCATTTTGAGCACTTTTTACTGGTTAGAGGTCTCCTTGTGAAGGGGCTGCACTAATTTCTGTTTCAGAACCAAGTGGATTACACAGCGGAGAAAGCTGGGCCAACAGATAAGGCAGAAACACAACCAGAGTAGCTAATTTCAGCAGCAAGTTTCAGGTCAGGCTAACATTTACTAACCTCCATGTTCTTCCCTCTCTTTACCAGAACAATGCTGCCTCCATCTTCAACTAGGCATTGGCATTAGGAAGGGAAAGGGGGCCGGTTAGAAGACAGCCAAAAAAATAAATAAAGAACCTCTCACCAAGGCTGAACTGTTCCTTCCTCCAGTCTGAAAAAGAGCAATACAAATAGAGATAAAGATGGACACAGAGCCAGGGAATGAAAAGGAGGCAGATGCTTCTCCTCCAGCTCATTGCTAACTTTTCTGGACTCTCCTCACTTCCTCATGTAAGCCCCTCAGCTGGTAGTGTCCAGAAACTATGGGACACATGTATGCTTTCTGTGCCCTGTCTCAGGTTAGGTACCATCACCTAGTTCATCAGGATCCTGTGGGAATAAACTTCCCAAGCCTGAGCCAGGTTACGGTATACCTGCAGAGGATCCAGTGTTCCAGGTGCCTATGTTAAGACCTCTATTGCCCTCCCCAGTGAGGAACAGACCTATTAAATGTCCTTCATTTTATTTTATTTGGGGGATTTTCCCTGCCTATGACCTCCTCAAATGTGAGCTTAAGTTTGTGATTAGGGTCTTTAAACTGAACCCTGTTATTTTGACCCCTGTAATCAGTTTTTTTTAAAAAATATATTTTATTGATTTTTTACAGAGAGGAAGGGAGAGAGATAGAAAGTCAGAAACATCAATGAGAGAGAGACATCGATCAGTCGCCTCCTGCACGCCCCACAGTGGAGATGTGCCCGCAGCAAGGTACATGCCCCCAACCGGAATCGAACCTGGGACCTTTCAGTCCGCAAGCCGATGCTCTATCCACTGAGCCAAACCGGTCTCGGCTGTAATCAGTTTTAATGTGTGTGTGTGTGTTTTTCCCTCAGAGACAGATTACTGCGTCTGCCTCTGCTCTTGGCCACTCCTCTTATAATAAGACCTATGGTATTATTTATTTATTTATATTTAATACATCTTTATTGTTGAAATTACAGTGGTACCTTGAGATACGAGTGCCCTAACATGAGATTTTTGAGATACGAGCCATCGAGCAAGCGATTTTTGCTTTGAAATACGAGCAACATTTGAGAAAGGAGTAAATGCACGGATTGGCCAGCTGCACGACCCACCAGTTTACCACGACTCAAGCGTCTCATAGTTTCCCCCCCCTCAAAGTTACGGAACGAATTAAATTCATATTTCGAGATACTACTGTATTACATTTGTTCCTCTTCTTTCCCCAGATAGCTCTCCTCCACCTGGTTCCACCCCACCCTCTGCCCTTACCTCCCCACCACTATCCGCATCCATAGGTGTATTATTTTTGTCTAGTTTCTCCCTGCACTCCCCTCACCCTTTTCCCCCTGAGAATTGTCAGTCCACTCCCTTTCTATACCCCTGATTCTATTATATTCACCAGTTTATTCTGTTCATCAGATTTTTAATTCATTTTATTTTTAGATTCACTTGATAGATGTGTATTTGTTGTTCATAATTTTTATCTTTACCTTTTTCTTCTTCTTCCTCTTCTTAAAGAATATCTTTCAGCATTTCATATAATACTGGTTTGGTGATAATGAACTCCTTTACCTTTTTCTTATCTGTGAAGCTCTTTTCTGACCTTCAATTCTGAATAATAGCTTTGCTGGGTAAAGTAATCTTGATTGTAGGTTCTTGCTATTCATCACTTTAAATATTTCTTTCCACGCCCATCTGGCCTGCATAGTTTCTGTTGAGAAATCAGCTGACAATCATATGGGTATTCCCTTGTAGGTAATTAACTGTTTGTTTGTTTTTCTCTTGCTGCTTTTAATGTTCTTTCTTTGTCTTTTGCTCTTGGCATTTTAATTATGATGTGTCTTGGTGTGGTTCTCTTTGGATTTCTTTTGTTTGGGGTTCTGTGCTTTCATTTATGACCTGTTTCTTTGTCTTTGCATTTTCGCTGCTTCCCTGAGTTGGTAGAGTAGCTCTTTGTGGTAGGTGTCCTATAGGGTCCAATGGCTCAGCCTCTCCAGTTACCTGAGGTAGACACTCTTCATGCACCCCTTTGTGGACTTTGTGCACAGCCTTACTGTAGTTAAGTATTGATTGTTGTTGGTATCTCTGGGAGAAATTGACTTCCAGGCCAATTGGCTGTGAGGATCAGCTGTGTATATGCCAGGAGAACTTCTGTGCTGGAGACACCCTTATGAGAGAAGACTTTCAAAATTGTCAAAGTCTCTGTGCTCAGCTTGGATGGGGCAGAGTCTCAGGATGAAGCAGACAGCCTTGGTTTCCTGTCAGCCCTGCCCTATGAGGCCCCTGGGTCTCCATGTCCCTCAGTAATCATTGCAAGCTCCTCTGAGAGAAAGCCGCTCTTGAATTTTGCCCGCTGCCAGACAGTCCAGTTTCTCACTGAATGAGTCTGGGTTCCCAGAGTCTCACCTGGAACTGGAGTTCAGCACAGTCAGGAGGTTCAGAAAGCCAGCAATGCACTCAGCAGTCAGTCCTCTCCATGTGCGCGTGCCTTCGGATCTCTGCCTTCTGCAGCTCCCCTAAGTCTCAGTGTGCTTTTCTCTTTTCCTGATAGTCCAGATTCCCCCTGAATGGGTCTGGGTTCCCAGAGTTTCACCTGGCACTCAGGAGCTTCTGTCTCCCTCCCGTTTGAGGAAACCAGCCAGGCACTCAGTTGCCCGTGTACTCAGCTGCCCATTTTTTCCACACGTGAGAGACTCCATACCTCAGCCTTTTGCAGCTCCTCTGAGTCTCAATGTGTTTTTCTCTTTCCTTCTAGTTGTAGAATTTCCATTCAGCCAACTTTCCTGTGGTTCTGGATGGTGTCCGTTTGCCTTTTAGTTGTAATTTTGATATTGTTGTGCAAAGCAAGAGTTTAGGTGTTTACTTATGCTGCCATCTTGGTTTCTCCAGATCTAAAGTTTGGATATTATCATAGAGTCTTAGGAGGACAGGCAAACAAAGACATGGCTATGATTCTCAACAGGAGCAGTGTTATGGACTCTCACTGAACTTCTCTCCTGGATTAAGTATAGCTCTGATATCAAGAATCCCCAGGAACAGCTGAAATCATGCATTCCAAACTCTTTGCCTTAGAGGTAAGAAGACTGAGGCCAAGACAGAGAATGACTCTACTCCTCAGCTGAAACTGTTAAGAGTTAGAGCTACGCCAAGACCAGTTTGTCTCAGTGGATAGAGCGTCAGCCTGTGGACTGAGGGCTCCCAAGTTCGATTCCGGTCCGGGGCATGTACCTTGCTTGCAGGCACATCTCCAGTGTGGGGCGTGCAGGAGGCGGCTGATTGATGTCTCTCTCTCATCGATGTTTCTGACTTTCTATCCCTCTCCCTTCCTCTCTGTAAAAAATCAATAAAATATATTTTTTTAAAAAAAGAGTTAGAGCTAAAACTCCTGTCCTCATTCTTAGTACTTGCTGTCTCCCCTGGAATTATGGGAACATTTTTAAGCATCTTGTAACAGAAACTGCTTAATTAACTTTATTTTTTTTCATTTTTATTTTTTTTCAGAACTCACTAACATTAAGATCCATCTTTATTATAGGAGAAGATAGGAACCCAACAATAACAACATACACCATAAGTAATAACACATTAATTAAACTCAATGGGAAAATTATAACTGTAGTCCAAATTGTAGATCCATATGTTAAAATACCCAATAATACATGTATACAAAGAGCACTGGTAAATATAATACCATTCCAAGAACACCTCATGCATTTTTAGTACACGGGAAAATTAGGGTATGACTTTGAAGATTATGAGGATTATGAAGATGAGGAAAATGAGGAAAATAAGGATTATGAAGTTGAGGACAATGAAGAAACAACCACACAAACACCTACAGAAACACCACCACTTAACAGGAAACCATTCTTTTCTCCACCTACTACAAACCCCACATTGCCAGAAGGCTTTCCTAAGACAACACATTATATTATGACACATAGCATCCAAGAAAATGGCATAACCTATTATCAATATTACTTAACTGGCTTTCCAAACTTTCCATCGTTTGGTAATATTTGTATAGCAATTCCTTGTCATATGACCACATCACAATATAGCCCAGCAATGACAACTCCTTTATCAGAGGCTATAACACCAGAAGAGTATCTAACTAAAGACTCCATATAGACATATACCTCAAATATTCACAGATTTAATTAATCCTGTTAATTTTGATTTGTATGACAATTTAAATAAATTATGGGATTCACCAATGTTTGGAACAATATACCAACTGTGCTTCCCAGCAGCATGGATCAACAACACTAGAAATTAATGCCACAGGCACAAATTTTACCAAATATTATACACTGGTAAAACCAGCAATATATTGCATAGATCCAAAAAAAAAAGTTAGCCCCTGCAGTGCTAAGGTTGTTACAAACAATCACTGAAAAACAGTTATATCCCTATGCTTATAAATTCAGGAAAGAACAATTTCTAGGATTCTGGACATTTACACAATTTTACACTATTCAAAACCTATCAAACATACTTTTACTGAAATCAAAAATACTGAACCATTTTACCTAAATTCTACACACCTTTACACATGGCAGCCCTGTCCCTACCCCCATCCCCAACCTCTACCAACATACAAATGCTCCAAACTGTCCACGGAATTACAAATACCAGTTACACAATGGCTTGCAACAAAAGAAGCCATTTTATTTTATTCTTTTTTACTGTTTTGTGTATATTTTATTTATTATTATTATTTTATTTTTATTTATTTAATTTATTTATTTTTTCCTCCTATTGCCCTCCCCCTCCCCCCCCCCCCAGTATATGCCCTCATCCGTCTCCACCACCACCACCCCCTCCCTCCGCCTTTCCCCATTACCCTGTATCCACTGGCTATCCCTACATATACATTCATACAAGTCCTTCGGTTGATCTCCTATAGGCCCCTCCTCCCCAACTTCTCCTGCCTTCCCACTGTAGCATGACAGTCTGTCTGTTCATTACTTCTTTGCCTCTGCATCTGCTTCCTCCCTCACCCCCTCTGCTTCTTGTCTTTAAAAACTTCTTGCTCCTGTAGGCTAGAAATAAAACCACCAGAGCAAAAGAAAAATGATTGAGTCCCAGTTTCAATGTCAAACAGTTTCTTATGTGTAAATGTTATCAATGGTATCTGGATACTGGACAGATAGTGGTGATGTCGGTCCGACCCTCTCTGGTTTGGTCCTGGGCATCCTGTAGCGATGCTCAGCTGCTAACTGCTCACATGACAAGGCGTCATCAGCGTCTTCCATCTGTGGACTGTTTCTCCTCTTGCCTTCGTGGTTGGCGCAGACCTGTCAGTTCTTCTCTGTTGCAGGAGTCCACTTGGTCTTGGAGTTGTTTTCTGAAAGTATATAAACATATTCTTGACCAAGAGTTAATAAAGGAATCTTTTCTATAAAATTGACTTGGGGTCCTTTTTATTTTTGCCTAACCACTTTTCCTTTGGCTTATTTTGACACCATGTGTGTTTTTCATGGGTGTCTTGCTGTTAGCATTACAAATGGAAATTAATTTTCTAAAGTGAAAATTTGCTTACCAGATATTTTTCCTTACATGCTATTATCCTACTCCCCCCTTTTTTTTATAAATGGAGAATTTGGTAAAATTTTTTGATGCAATCTTGATAACTTTAAATTTTAACTTTTTGCACACAAATATGCCTCTTTTCTGTTCATTACATATTAAGCAATTTTACCATGAGATGAGCTATCAATAGAAATTTTAATTAATACTTTAGAAACAGCTTTTTGTCCAGTACACTTAAATTTTCCTGAGTGTTTGCTTATTTCAGTTCGCCAATTTAAATTAATCTGAAAGCTTGATAACTCTTTTACGTCAAATTTAATACTCTACCAACAATCTTAGATTACCCTGTATATATTAGTGGAAAGGTTTATTTCCATTGTGTAGACACTGAGCATTCCTAATGCTAGGCTAGATTTAGATATAGGGCAGCTGCTGTTGGCATGTTTCTGTCTGTTACCTGGGTCCTGATCTGAGCTGGGCCACGTCTCTATCTGTTACCTCTGATGATTAGTGACTTTGAGCAGGTTTTCATATGTCTCTTGGCCTTACTTCTGTCTTCTTTCGAGAAGTGCCTATTTAGATCAGTTGCCCATTTTTTTATTGGGTTGTTTATCTTCTTTTTGTGAAGTTGTATGAGTTTCCTGTAAATGTTGGAGATTAAACCCTTATCATGGATATCATTGGCAAATATGTTCTCCCATGCAGTGGGCTTTCTTGTTGTTTTGTTGATGGTTTCCTTTGCTGTGCAAAAGCTCTTTATTTTGAAGTAGTCCCATTTGTTTATTTTTTCTTTAGTTTCCATTGCCTGAGGAGCTATGTTGGTGAAGAAGTTCCTTCCACATATGTCGGAGATTTTGCTGCCTGTGGATTCCTCTAGTATTTTTATGGTTTCCTCTCTTATGTTTAAATCCTTTATCCATTTTGAGTTTATTTTTGTATATGGTGTAAGTTGGTGGTCTAGTTTCATTTTTTGCATGTTTCTGTCCAATTTTCCCAACACCATTTGTTGAAGAGACTGTCTTGACTCCATTGTATGTTCATGCCTCCTTTGTCAAATATTAATAGAGCATAATGGTTTGGGTCGATTTCTGGGTTCTCTATCCTATTCCATTGATCTACGTGTCTATTCTTGCGCCAGTACCAGGCAGTTTTGAGAACAGTGGCTTTGTAATACAGCTTGAAATCTGGCATTGAGATCCCAACTACTTTGTTCTTCTTTCTCATAATTGCTGCAGCTATTCGGAGTCTTTTTTTATTCCAGATGAATTTTTGGAAAGTTTGTTCTAGGTCTGTGAAGTATGCCTTTGGTATTTTCATAGGGATTATGTTGAATTTATAAATTGCTTTGGGTAGAATGGACATTTTGATGATATTGATTTTCCCAATCCATAAACATGGTATGTTCTTCCATCTGTTTATGTCTTCCTCTATCTCTTTTTTTAGAGTTGTATAGTTTTCTGCGTATAGGTCTTTTACCTCCTTAGTTAAGTTTATTCCTAGGTATCTTACTTTTTTGGTGCAATGGTAAAATGGGATTGCTGTTTTAGTCTCTCTTTCTGTAAGTTCATTATTGGTATATAGAAATGCCAAAGATTTCTTGGTGTTAATTGTGTATCCTGCTACATTGCCGAATTCATTAATTAAGTCAATTAGTTTTGGAATGGAGTCCTTTGGGTTTTTTTATGTACATTATCATGTCATCTGCAAATAAGGACAGCTTTACTTCTTCTTTTCCAATTTGGATGCCTTTTATTTCTTCTTCTTGTCTAATTGCAATGGCTAATACTTCCAGCACTATGTTAAATAGGAGGGGCATCCCTGTCTTGTTCCTGTTTTTAGGAGGAAGGATTTTAGTTTTTGCCCATTGAGTATGATGTTGGCTGTGGGTTTGTCATATATGGCTTTTATTATGTTGAGGTATGATCCTTCTATTCCTACCTTGCTGAGAGTTTTTATTAAGAAAGGGTGTTGGATTTTGTCAAATGCTTTTTATGCATCAATTGATATGACTGTGTGGTTTTTATCTCTCAGTTTGTTTCTGTGATGTATCACGTTTATTGATTTGTGGATATTGTACCATCCTTGCATCCCTAGGATAAATCCTACTTAGTCATGGTGTATGATCTTTCTGATGTACTGCTGGATCTGATTTGCTAGTATTTTGTTGAGGATTTTGGCATCTATGTTCATGAGGGATATTGGCTGTAATTCTCTTTCATTGTGTTATCTATATCTGTTTTTGGTATTAGGGTGATGCTGGTTTCATAGAAGGAGTTTGTAAGTGTACCTTCCTCTTCAATTTTCTGGAATAGTCTGAGAAGAATGGGTTTTACTTCTTCTATGAATGTTTGGTAAAATTCCCCTGTGAAGCTGTCTGGCCCTGGGATTTTGTTTGCTGGAAGCTTTTTGATGACTGCTTCAATTTCTTCCTTACTTATCAGTGTGTTGAGATTTTAGAATCTTCCTGTGTGAATTTTGGAAGATTGTGTTTTTCTAGGAATCTGTCCATTTCCTCTAGGTTGTGAAATTCGTTAGAATAGAGTTGTTCATAATATTTTTTAACAATCCGTTATATTTCTGTGGGGTCTGTAGTTATTTCCCCTCTCTCATATCTGATTTTGTTTATTTGGGTCCTCTCTCTTTGCTTCTTGGTAAGCATGGCTAGAGGTTCATCAATCTTGTTTATTCTTTTGAAGAACCAGCTCTTTGTTTTGTTGAGTTTTTGTATCATTTTTGTTTTGTTTTGTTTTGTTTTGTTTTTTTGGTCTCTATGTCATTCATTTCTGCTCTGATTTTTATTATTTCCTTCCTCCTGCTCACAGTGGGCTTTTCTTGTTGCTCTCTTTCTAATTCTCTGAGTTGTTGAGTTAGGTGATTCATTACCATTTTTTCCTGTTTTTTGAGGTAGGCCTGTAGAGCTATAAACTACCCTCTCAGCACTGCTTTCATTGTGTCCCATAGCTTTTGCATTGTTGTGTTTTTATTGTCATTAGTCTCCAGAATATTTTTAATTTCTTCTTTTATCTCATTTATAACCCAATCATTGTTTAGTAACATGCTATTCAACTTCCAAGTGTTTGAATTTTTTGGAATGTTTTTATTGTAGTTTATTTCTAATCTTATGCCATTGTGGTCTGAGAAAAAGCTTGATATGATTTCAATCTTTTTGAATTTGGGTAGACTTTGCTTATGACCCAATATGTGGTCTATTTTTTAGAATGTCCCATGTGCACTTGAGAAGAATGTGTATTCTGTAGCTTTGGGGTGAAATGCTCTGAAGATGTCAATTAGGTCCATCTGATGTAGTGAGTTATTTATATTTGCTGTTTCTTTGCTGATTTTTAGTCTAGAGAATTTGTCCAGAGAAGTCAGTGGTTTATTAAAATCCCCTACTATGATTGTATTGTTATCAATCTCTTCCTTGATATCCTCCAGGAGTTTTTTTTTTTAATGTATTTAGGGTTTCCTGTATTTGGTGTGTATATGTTTATCAGAGTTATATATTCGGATGAATTTCTCCTTTTAGTATTGTGTAGTGGCCTTCCTTATCTCTTGTTATAGCCTTTACTTTGAGGTCTCTTTTATCAGATATAAGTATAGCTACTCCAGTTTTTTTCTTATTTCTATATGCCTGAAAAATGTTTTTCCATTCCTTCACTCTCAGTCTGTGTGAATCCTTTTCTCTGAGGTGGGTCTCTTGTAGACAGCAAATGTATGTCTTTTGATTGGTGCATTTAACTCATTTATGTTTAATGATATTATTGACAAGTTCATCTTTGTTGTCATAGTTTTCTTTATTACTTGTGTTTTTTGTTTTGTTTTGTTTTTTGCCTTTCTCTTTTATAGCAGTCCGTTTAGCATTTCTTGAATTATTGGGTTGGTAGTGATAAACTCTCTTAGCCCTTTCTTGTCTGTAAAGCTCCTGATTCCACCTTCAATTTTGAATGATAGCCTTGCTGGGTATAGTATTCTTGGGTTCAGACCCTTGTTTTGCATCACTTTATATATTTCATTCCATTCCCTTCTGGCCTGGTGTGTTTCTGTTGAGAAATCAGTTGATATTCTAATAGGAGAGCCCTTGTAGGTTACTTTCTGTCTCTCTCTGGCTGCCTTTAAGATTCTTACTTTTTTGTTAGTGTTCGCCAATTTAATTATGATGTGTCAGTTTTTTAGGGTTCAGCTTGTTTCAGACTCTGTGTACTTCTTGGACTTTCATATTTTTTTCCTTGCCAATATTAGGGAAATTTTCTCTCATTATTTCTTCAGATAGGTTTTCTATTCCTTCCTTTCCTTCCACTCCTTCTGGTATCCCAATTAAGTGTACATTGTTTTGTTTTGTGTTGTCCCACAGCTCCCTTAGGCTCTCTTCTTGTTTTTTAAGTCCAGTTGTTGCTGTTTTTGTGTGTTTTTTTCCTACCTTGTCTTCTAATTCGCTGATGCGGTCCTCAGCTTCTTCTAGTCTACTGTTTAGACTTTCCATTGTGTTCCTTATTGCAGCTATGTCATTCTTCATCTCCTCTTGGTTTCGTTTCATGTTGTTCACATTCTCATTCCACTCCTTATAGTTCTCATTGAGTTGTGTGATATTGTCGTTGAGTTGTGTGTAAATTTGTCTTCCATCCATTTAAACATCCTTAAAACCATTATTCTGAATTCTTTCTCTGAAAGGCTACTCACTTCAGTTTCATCTAACTCCTTTTCTGGTGATTCCTCTTCCCCCCCATCCCCTTTGGGGATTGCTTTTATGTCTTCCCATGTTTTCCTGTAATGTTTTAATTGTAGATCCAATTGTTTTACTACCCCAGTTTTTTTTTGGGGGGGGGATGGTGCTACTGGTGTATTCTCTCAGTTCTCCTCTGTTTGTTAATTTATTGTAGTTTCCTACTTAAGCTATTTGAGTTCTCTTGATGTAGATCTGCGAGCTTTAGGAGCACAACTGTGGTGTCTAGAAGTCAGCTGCTGTGGAGAGGAGTGTCCCTATTTTTGCTGTTTTGCACTCTTAATTGAAATCATGAATGCTCAGCAGGGGATACACAGTGGCACCAAGGACCCATCTGTGGGGGTGATGTATTTCAGGGGCCTATACCCTAGAGAGGCATGGCTATGTTATCCAGAGTTAAAAAATCACACCCGTGGGGGATCCCAGTGGATCCCAGGCACTGTTTAGGGAGTGGACCACCAGAAACGTGCTGCTGAAAACCCGCCTTGGGTTGTGGCCTCGAGGGGGCACCGCAAACACCGGTGAGCAGGGAGCTCCACAAACCAGATAGGAGGGTACGCCACAGACAGGGCAATGAGAACACACAAACACAGGGTCTAGGGCGCCACAGATGGGGCGACCCTGACGTGCAATCACAGGGACTAAGGTGTCCGCAAACTGGCACGAAGGCATGCTGCACACGGTGTGTGCCGTGACCAGCAAGACCACAAGCCGGGACCCCTGTGTGGCCGCTGCTGCAGCCGTGCCAATGTCACTGGGGAGAGGGAGGTTGCACTCACTGCTTTGGAGGCGGAGGTCCCAGGGTCTGTGGGAATGCAGGTTCCACGGGAATGAGGGGTCCACGGTCTGCAGGACTCTGGCTGGAGTGGCTGTTGGGTCGCAAGGTAGCTCCAATGTCTGTCTATCTGGTGGTGTTGGTGAGTTCCCAAAGGAAGGCCCTGTTTCCCTTCAAGATGGTGTGGGTTTCGTGCCCGAGTTCCACAGTCCGGGGAGTGAAAGCCGTGTTGGCAGTCTCTTCCCGTCCAATAGAGCCTGGACTGCCAGACCCCACTCCTGTGAGATTCAACTGTCCCTCACTCAATCACACACCCACCACACACACCCACACACTCTCTGCTTAATTAACTTTAATTCTTGTGAGGAGCTCCTCTGACCTCCTCCTATCAAAGCACTTTTTGGGCTGTGTGCAGTTGCTGCTTACTTTTCCAATAGATTTAAGTTCCATAGGGTCAGAGATGATGACTCATGCCACTAACATCCAGCACAATGTCTGACATGTAAAATGGCACACACATACATACAAAGAATGACCTGATATGTTTTCTAGGTCCAACTCTATTACACACACACACACACACACACACACACACATACTTAAAACCTACACAATACATAGAAGGTATAACAACAGTTAATTCCTTCTACCACCAGATAAACATATTTTTTAAAATTTTATAAATGATATAGAGATATTTTCAAACTTTTCAGACATAAATCCATCCCCATATATTGAACTTTACTTTCTTTGTTTCAAATAGGTAAAATCATCTTACTTAATAATAGACAAACATGTAAATTGACCATATCTCCACTACACCCACAGCTAATCAGGAGTGAGTATGCAAATTAACCTGACAAAGATGGCAGCTTAATTTGCCTATGCAGGCGCAGAGTGGCTGGGAGGGGCAGGACACCTGCTCTGAGTGGGAGAGGAAAGATAGAGGGAGATTCAGGAGCCATGCTCCAGCCAGGAGTAAGGACTTGGCAGTTCCCGGGTGACTGGGAATGAAGCCAGGGGAAGGAAGGCCTATTCTTGCACAAATATTGTGCAACAGACCTCTAGTAGTTAATATATTTTTCCAAATTTAAAATATAATACATTATCTGCTCTTTTAAACTTCAGTGTCAGTATAAAAATGTTGCTATAATGGGGTACTTTTTATTCTTCCCAAATACATCAAAATGCTCTGAGTTCTATGCCTTCCTTCTCCATAGCAGATGAGCTAACAATTCATGTTGAATCATACCCTATGTGTGTTGTAAAATTCCCCAGTTAGCAGCTATTTCTTTTCTATCCTTAGTTTTAGAAAACAATTGATTATTTAAGCCTCCAAATACAAAATACTACAGATAGAAACTGAATACATTTTCATAACGTGTGTGTGTGTGTGTGTGTGTGTGTGAGTGTGTGTGTATGTGGTGTTTTGTCTCTGCTTATTATGCTCAGAAAACCAGAAACATTTGGCACAATCTGAGTCCAACCAGTAACTTATCAGGATATAGGAGGACCTTCTTCCAATCTAAACAGAACAAATCCAGGTAAAACATGTGAGACTGTGATCTCGGGCTTCAGATTCCTCTCCATCCCCTTATTTTTCTTCCATTGATTATTATTGAATTTTTAGTCTTTCCCTATGAGGAGAAGGAGCTGAGGATTTGTTGGGCATCAGGACATCAGGTGGCATGAGGAACCCAGGGTGTCTTACCTGCAGTGTATAATCTCTTTCACCTTTCTGGAAAAACAGTACTCAGTGAGAAACCCAGAACAGGTGTGAAAGGTGAACAAGTTTCCCAGGGCAGGAGAAGAAGCAAGACTCATCCAGCTCTGCTTTGAGATTCGCTGAAAGAGAAGATATAAACTCCATCAAGTGGGTTTTAGCTGCTCCTGAGTTTGATAAGTAGCTAAATGAATTAAATTTGGCTTCCCTTAGGGGCACCATAGTAAAGTAGGCATGAAAATTAGCAGACTTACACATTGAATCTAACATGACAAGAGCTAAGAGAAGTTACTTGGGTAGTGTCACAGAGGCCACAGAAGAAGGTGTGCCCATGCTTTGTGGGATTTAAGATTTCTCTGTTGTTTCTGAAGCTTGTTCTTGAAGGAGAAATAGGGAGAGAAGATGGTGGAAGACAGCTCCACAGTTGGAGCAGCAGCATAGGCTGGGGCACAGAGGCATGGAAGGACATGGCATGGTTTGAACCACACGAGGAGGCTCATGACCACTCCCACAGACCTCCTGGCTTCCCACATGGTTTTCTCCTTCTCTGGGGCTCCTGTGGAATTCTTGGTATCCTGTGCTTTCCTTGGGGTCCTTTGGCAACTTTTTATTTCCCCATTCTCATGGCACAATGTATCCTCAGCTAATTTATAAATCTCTGGTTTGCCCTGCTGCCCCAATTTACCTTTGGCACTAAGTGCATTTTTCTTTTCACTCTTCATCTGATCTCTTTCATCAGATTCATCCTCCCTCTTCTTTATTTTTCTCTCTTTGGCTAGATGTTCTCTCCAGCCAATGTAGCTTATCCCGATGAGGAGGAGCACCAGCACAGAAAGTGTCCCAGCCAGGGCTGCCTTCCACGGAGACATGCTGGGGAAGAAGGGCTCTGACACAGACAGGGATAGATACAGTGAGGACCACCTGGGGGAAGCGCTACCTCCATCCCTTCCCCTACCACACCCTCAACTGTGCCTTGGGGATTGTGCCTCACTGACCTCGGAGGAAGATGGTTGACACCTTCTCCTGCCCAGAAAGAGGATTCTGCACGGAGCAGGTCATGTTGCCTAGAAAGCTGTCCATGACAACAAGTGATGCCTCCACATAGAAGAACCCATCTCCATCTTGAATCTGAGACTCAGAGTGAGACAGGAGCTTCGCCCCTGCCTGTCACTGCAATGCACCCTGGGGTTTGGGAACTAGCTACCAGAAGCACTGCACTCGAATCCTGCCATCCTCAGGCCCTGTCATGTGAATGTGAGGGACAGAGCCCAAGCCTGAGGAGAGAAGGCATATGCCTGAGACATGTGGTCTTTGGTGCTCAAGAATCTCTGAGGCTAGGCTAAAGGTCAAACTTCCCTTCACTAAGCAGATGAGTAAAATGAAGCTCAGAGGTCAAGAAACCACTCACAACCAGCATTAGGATGAACTGTGATTCAGTTTCAAAATCAACATAATGCTGGTGCACTATATTTGGACTAAGAGAGCAATGAGGTCATATTAAGGAGAGAAAAGAACAGGAAAAATGGAAGTTAGAAAAAGGAATTTAATTATATTAGTTCTCTTTTTCTCCTGATTGTATAAAACTAATGTTTGGGGGTATCAGTACCTATCTGAATCAATACTAGTCAAATAATTATCTGGGATCTTTTGGAGTACCCAAACATCAGAAATGTTGCTTTCATTAGTGTTCAAAAGTGAATGGAGTATGTAGTCTTATCCTCACTGTGAGTTTAGGAAATTGACATTCTGTAAAGTAGGCTGGGGTTCCAAAATGATGGCAGATTAAGTAGAAGCTACACTGATACTCTCCCAAAAGCAAAGTGAAATTACAACTAAAGTACGGAAAAACCATCCTATATAATAAAAGGCTAATCGGCAAATTGACCGAAAGGCGGAATGACAAGTCAATCACCAGGGGGCAGACACTCAATAAAGGAGCTGCCCCCTGGTGATCACTGCACTCCCACAGGGGGAGTGCCACTCAGCCAGAAGCTGGCTCACAGCTGGCAAGTGCAGCAGCCGTGGTGGAAGCCTCTCCAGCCTCCGCAGAAGCACTAAGGACCCTGAAGGGGATGTCCTCAGGGGTCTTGGACTGCAAGAACGTGCAGAACTGACTGAGGGACCCCCAATTGTAAAGCACTGAGCCTCTAGTCCTGTATAATCAACTGAAGACTAGCTGGAGAGAACTCCAATAACTGGGGACAGAAGGTGGAGACCACATATAGACTGGTAGGAAAGGCAAAGGTGTGAGAGAGCTGGCTGGGCTCCCACAGGCAGCAACTAAAGTTCTGAAGGGATATCTCAGCTGTTGGGGTTCCCACTCTAGGCTCCCCAGCCCAGAGCACTAGAACTGAGAAGGGTACTCACATAACATTTGGCTGTGAAAAACAGCAGGGTTTCTGTCTGCTAGGGAGAGACAGCTAGAAATTCAGGAACTCTCTTAAAGGGCCAATGCACAAAATTTCATGTGCAGCCACTCACCCTGGCCTCTGACAGAAGGAGGGCAGAGTGGACTGGAGCTTTGTGAGGACAATTCAGGGTTGGAGGCTCTGGGTTTAGAACTCAGAAGGCATACTTCTCAGGGAGACTTTTACCACCCAGGCAGCTTTTGCTGGAGGGGAAGCAATTGCCCCACACTGTTGAAAAACCTCTCACCCCACTCTGTGGAGTCTATGCCTTGCTGTATGTGCCTTTTTAGCCTGGGGCTCATTATGATTGAGAATAAAAGTTAGACTGCAGTCAGAGGAGGATCTCTGGAGGCTTTCAGTCTTGGCCTGCTCTGCTTCTGGGCCTGGGGCTAGGAAAAGCACATCTTGATGTATCTTGCTCCCACAGTGTTTAGTCTCAAACAATGGGATGTACATGTGTTTTTTGTTTTTTGTTTTTTTTTTCTAAGGAAGTTATTTTGAAGGAGTGATTTTGGAGCTAAAAGTGAGTAATTGTTTGAGAGCACAGACCACTCTAAGAGAAATGTAAGTGTTCTGCATTTGATTTGGGGGAAGGATGATGAACAGGACAAGTAAGCTGCAAGCTGGTCAACATCCTAGACTAGGCTTAGCCCCACACCTTCTTTTTCATTTATATATACATTACTCTGTACTTTAAAATACCTATACTAATAAAAGGGTAATATGCTAATTAGACCAGATAGACTGCACATCTTTAGGACATCATTCCAGATGTCCTTTCTGACAAAGCTGGGGATGTGGCTGGCCTGAAAATCCCACAGCTCCTCATCTCACTGGCTCTGCCCCCCAGCGGGGACCCCTCTCCCCAATCTGGACCCCTTCAGGCCACCAGGCCTCTATCCAATATAATAATCCAATATAATAAAAGGGTAATATGAAAATTGACCCTAATGGCAGAATGACCAGAACGATTGCTGGACCAGTCACTATGAGGTGCACTGACCACCTCTTGGTCCCTTCCCTTGGCTATCAGGCACTGATTACCCCATGGCAAATGGGGAACCTGGGGTAGGTGGGAGTGGGGGTGGGGCCAGCTGCAGGCAGCTGGGGAATATGTCTCTGATTGCAGACCAGCCCTAGGGACTGTACCTGTACATGAATTTTGGGCTCTAACCCTCTAGTCTATATACATAAAAGCCGAGTGACCAAATGGCAGAACAATGGAACAGACAGTACCACGGGTCACTATGATGGGCAATGCAGTGGCCAACTGGCCCTATCTGGGTCTCTATCACTGCCACCCTCCCTCTCCCCACCACCATCAAACTCCCATGGCCTCTCCCTCCAGCAGCCTCCAATCAGCACCCCTACCCCAATGAGCATGGGGCTTGCTGGCCAACCTACCAGAAAGAACAGGAAAAATATTCTGTTCTTTCCCCCAGCCACTCGCTCTCCCATAGGCCTTGATCACTGGTCAGGCTGAGGGACTCCACCCATGCACAAATTTGTGCACTGGGCCCCTAATCTATCATAAAAATAGGCCTCTTGTGTCTCTCCTACACATGGGCAGGAGAGCGCATCCTTACCAAACGTACCATTACTCTCAGACCAGAATCCCAGGTGGCTGCTGCAAGGGACAGGCCAAGGCGGGATGGCTGGGAGTCGTGTCTTGAATTCATTGCTTTGACAAAGAGACTTGAGGTTTGTGACAAGGTGAATTGATATTGCAGGAAAAAAGTTATCCTAAGAGAACTGAGGTCAGAAAATAATAAACATTTAATAACTAAGTGAAACAGTAGATAAAACCATGAACTTAGTGGTTTGGGGGAAACAAAAAGGCCTTGAAGAGTAGACCAGTGGGAAAGGCTATTGTAAACTCATTGTATCAAACTCAATTCAGAAAAGTATAAAATATAAATTGATAATCTTCTCTTTCTCTATAATATTCCCTTTTCTCTTCCAAAGTAATTATTAATACTAAATTATTGTATGCCCTTCCAGTTATCTTTCTTTATATATTTATATATGTAATTTAAATATACTTACATATAATTAAAATGAAGAATAATTATATAGTATAATAACCCTATCTAATAAAAGAGTAATATGCAAATTGACCATCACTCCAAAACACAAGATGGCCACCCCCATGTGGTCAAAGATGACTGCCCCCATGTGGACACAAGATGGCTGCCACAAGATGGCTGGCAGGGGAGGGCAGTTGTGGGCAGTTGGGGATAACCCGGCCGGCAGAAGAGGGCAGTTGTGGGGGACCAGCCCTGCAGAGGAGGGCAGTTGGGGGCAATCAGGCCAGCAGGAAGGGCAGTTGTGGTGGGACCAGGCCTGCAGAAGATAGCAGTTAGGGGTGACCAGGCCTGCAGGGGAGGACAACTGGATGGGCAGGCCTGCAGGGAGGGCAGTTAGGGGGACCAGGCCAGTAGGTTAGGACAATTAGGGGTGACTGGGCCAGCAAGAGAGGGCAGTTGGGGATGACTAGGCCTGTAGGGGAGGAAAGTTAGGGGTGTCCATATTGGCAGGGGAGATCATTTAGGGGTGACCAGACTGGCAGGGGAGGGCAGTTAGGGGCAATAGGGTAGGCTGGAGAGCAGTTAGGCATCGATCAAGTTGGCGATGGAGTGGTTAGGGGGTGATCAGTCTGGTAGGCAGAAGCAGTAGGGGCAATTAAGCAGAGGCAGGCAAGTGGTTGGGAGCCAGCAATCCTGGATTGTGAGAGGGATGTCCAACTGCCCAGTGAGATTGGGCCTAACAGGCAGTCGGACATCCCTCAAGGGGTTCCCAATTGGAGAGGGTGCAGGCTGGGCTTAGAGACACCCCCCTATGCATGAATTTTGTGCACTGGACCACTAGTAAAATATATAATATGTATCTCATAAAGAGGGAATATGCTAATTGACCTTCACACCATCACAAAGATGGCAGCATCCACAGCCAATAAGGAGGGAATATGTTAATTGACTGCCCTACCCTCAAAAATGGTGGCACCAACAGCCAGTAAGGAGGGAATATGCTAATGAACTACCACACCCTCAAAGATGACAGTGCCCACAGCCACAAGATGGTGGGCCGGCAGCTCTGCGCACCTGCCTCTGGATTCCCCCAGTCCCTCAGCCATCTACTGCCCAGGGCCACCCAAGGCTCATGTAACCAGGGCTGGCCAAGGCTTGTGCTGCCAGCAGTGGCAGTAGCAGAGGTGTGATGGGGCTTCACCTTCCCCTGATTGCTGGGTTGCATCCTGCCCCTGAGGGTTCTCAGACTGTAAGAGGGGGCAGGTCGGGCTGAGGAACCCCCTCTCTAGTGCATAAATTTTTATGCACCAGGCCTCTAGTACTATTATATAATTACTAGAGGCCTGGTTCATGAAATTTGTGCAGGATGGGGTCCCCTCAGCCCAGCCTGTACTTTCTCCAACCCAGGACCCCTCAGGGGATGTCCAACTGCTGGTTTGGGCCCAATCCCAGGGATCGGGCCTAAACCGTCTGTCAGACATCCCTCTCACAATCCAGGACTACTGGCTCCTAACTGTTCACCTGCCTGCCTGCCTGCCTAATCACCCCTAAGTGCCCCCCCCTGCTGGCTTGGTCACCCACAAATGTCCTCCCTGTAGGCCTGATCACCCCACGTACCCTACTGATCAGTCATTTGGTTGCCCCTCACTAATCTCCCTGTCAGCCTGGTCACCCCACACATCCTGCTGCTTGGTCATTTGATTGCCCCTCACTAACCCCCCTGCCAGCCTGGTTGCCCCACACAGCCTGTTTGGTGGTCCATTTGGTTGCAATTGTCACTTAGGCACCATAGGTTGTTCAGCTGTCCAGTCTAACTTAAGCATTCAACAATATAGGAAAACAATGTAATTGGAATCAGGACAGGGAAAAACTAAGAGAAAAAATTATGTAATATATTTAGTTGCATTTAGTTGATGTCTGTTCATAAACTAAACTTCAATGATCTTTATTAACTTATTTAAAAACAAAATTAAGCCTGACTATTGTGGCTCAGTAGTGAGCACCACCCTATGAACTTAGGAGGCCACAATTCAATTCCTAATCAGGCACATGCCCAGGTTTTGGGCTCCATCCACAGTAGAGGGTGTACAGGAGGCAGCCAATCAATGAATCTCTCATCATTGATGTTCTATATCTCTCTCTGTCTCCCTTCCTCTATGAAATCAATATATATATATATATATATATATATATATATATATATATATATATTTTAAACAAACAAAATTAAGTCTGTCTTTGAGCTCTCAGCCATTCAGGCTGGTGTAAAGTTATGCCTTAGTTCTTATTGGAGCTTTCTGCCCCTCTTTTTCTTGAGTAATAATTCTGAAAATGCCTTTGGAGTCTAATGCAGCCTGTGGCATTCAGTATGCAGGACCTCCCCACCCCCTAATCCTGGCCCCACACTGGTTACCACGAGGAAACTCTTTATCAGGTTTTGTCATATCTCTTCACCTTGACTTGGGGAAGGTTATTATGAAATCTTTGATGCAATGAATCAAGAGTCACTTGAGGATCTGTGACTTTTGAGAAATCGCCCCTTCACTCTATCAAAGCTTCTTTCTGTTCTCCTTAAAGACAGTAGCTCATTGGCATTCTTTTCCCACTCATATTACACAGCTTCTGTCATAACTTAAGCATTCAACAATATAGGAAAACAATGTAGTTCCTACTTTAAGCTGAATGAATATCCCTGAGACTGACATATTATAATTGGAATCAGGACAGGAAACAACTAAGAGAAAAAACTCAAGTATCAGGTATATAGAAATTTCATAATTTATGTCTACATTTACTTTTTAATGAACATTGTCTTCAATTTCATGTCATTGCAAAAATAGCAAAATATACATATTTGCACATAAGTCTCTGTGCAGTGATATAAGTTGTTTCTCACCAGGTAATTTTCTCAAATGATTAAGTTAATATACTATAATTCAACAATTCCAATATTAAGATAATCATAAAATTTCTTAAAAATGTGAACAGTCTAATAATTGTTTTAGTTTACACTTCTAACAGCAATGTATGAGAATAAACATTTTTTCACGTTGATGACACTAAATATTAAATTTCTTCTTTTTTATCTTTACCAATCTGATAGGTAAAAAATTGTATCACACAATAAAAATAAAGTAAAAACTGATATCTCACAAACATTTATATTTGATATTTTTTTATATTCTTTTACATGCAGTTTTTATTCATGACCCTTAATTAACTGGGTTTTTTTGGGGAGGCATCTTTTTAAAAATTTTTTTGATTGAAAGACTTTTTCCTAGTCTATATTTGTCTTATATTTTTATGGTAACTTTCATTTATTGAAGTTTAAAGGTATGCTGTCAGAACTGTCAACATTATCTTTTATGTCTTATTTTTGTGATGCTCTTGGATGTACTCTTATATAACACTAGCAGCCTGGTGCACAAAATTTGCACATGAGGTGCTGGGAGCCCCCTCAGCCCAGCCTATACCCTCTTGCAATTCAGGACTACTGCCTCCTAACCTCTTGCCTGCCTGCTTGCTTGATCACCCCTAACCACTCGCCTGCCTGCCTAATTGCATCTAACCACCTCTGCCTCAGCCTCTGCTGCAGCAGCTTCATCTAGAATGACATCCAGATCCATAAGGTTGTTCGGCTATCCAGTCTAATTAGCATATTAAGATTTTATTATTCTAGATTACAAAAATATTTTACCTACTTTCTCCTAATACTTATTCTATAAAATATATTATAATTTAACATACATAGAGAATTTAGTGCTGTCTTTAAATATATCATTCAGTGAATATTCACAAAGCAAGTACATCTTGAGAAACCAGCACCCAAATCAGAAAATAGAACACAATTAGGATGTAGGAAAAATTTCTTTTTCCCTAGCTCACCATTTCCTCAAGGGTAATCACTAATCTGATTTCTAACTTGGCTAAGTTAATTTGGCCTGGTTTTGAATTTCACACACACAAACTCTTTTATGTCTGGCTTTTCTTGCTCACCATTATGCTTGTGAGATATTTCTATACAGTTAACTGCCTGTACTTGTAATTCACTTCTATCTCTTTTTATAAAATGTTTTCCTTTTTACATTTAGATCATTAATCCTTCAAAATTGTTTTATCATAAATGTTTATGGAATTCTCAAAATATTTTTCCTAGACATTTTCACTCATCACTATAACTTTAGTGAATAATGTAGGAAACAAGTACATTGTTTCCCATAAACTTCTCAGAGATACTGGGGTAAATTCTAAATTCTCTGTATGATTGTAATGATTTATTTGTCCATTTCTTTGAAAATACCATAGAGTTTCCATTTCTAAAGCTTTGTATTCTCTGCCAAGACATTTTTTAAATTATAATGTTTTCCTTCCTTTAATATTAGACCTCTTAAATTAATACTTCTCATTTGATTATATCTGATAAGATATCTATGGGCTTGTTTTATCTATTTTCTTTACCTGTAACTTTAATGGGAAGAAGCCAAATCCATAAGGTCTTGAAGGAAAGAATGACAAATTCTCCTGAGCCATGTTACTGGAAACTCCCAGTAGGAAGTCAAAGATTCTCAGATTCCTAGAAATAACCTCATGGGAGTCACAGTATTTTTTAGTACCTTTCCCATATCAGTTCTTTGAATGACATATGTTCAGAAGCAATTATTGATTTTACATTTACTAGAGGCATGGTGCATAAAAATTCATGCATTGGAGTGGAGCATGAAATTTTATGCACCAAGCCCGTCCTGTCCCCTCTCACAGTCTAGGAACCCTCAGGTGCAGGAGGTGACCCAGTGATCAGGGAAAGGTAATACTCCATCACACCTCTGATGCTGCCACTGCCAGCAGCGCAAGCCTCGGCTGGTCCTGGTTACCTGTGCCTTGGGCTGGCCATGGACAGCTGGGGGGCTGAGAGGACTGGGTGCCGCCACCTTGTGGCTGTGGGCACTGCCATATGTGAGGGTGTGACAGTCTATTAGCATATTCCCTCCTTGTTGGCTGTGGGTGCTGCCATCTTTGAGGGCAGGACAGTCAGTTAGCATATTCAATCCTCATTGGCTGTGGGCACTGCTATCTTTGCAATGGTGTGAGGGTCAATTAGCATATTCCCTCTTTATTAGATAGAACACTACCTTCCATCTAGTTGACCTTTGTTTAATACAACCACTTCTATGCTCAGAAATGGACATCCTCCCAAAAAAATTTTAAAGGATTTAAGTCATGCACACAATAATCTTTTACCATAACCTAAAAAAAGGTTTAAAAAAACAACAACAACAAAGAGATGACATCATGTCTAATAATGAAAGACTGGATGAATGTTTTCCCTATTAGATTAAAAACAAAGTAAGAATGTCCTTTCTCACTGTTTCTACTCAATATTGTACTGGGGTACAAACTATTCCATAAAAAAAAAGAAAGAAAGAAAGAAAACAAGAAAGAAAGAAAGAAAAGGCATTTTTTGAAGAAAAGAAAAAGGACACTACTTCCTGCTCCATTCTCAACACAAGTGTGGTTTTTGTTTCTTTATTTCAACTTGGCACTTCAATGGTTACGTTCTCCCAGGAGGTACAAGGTCTGTTTGGTCTATTAGTACTTGATCCCTTTGATCTGCTTCATTTTGCTTAGAACCAGTTTTACCTGCATACATTCATTTTCCTTCTCCAAGAGATTTAGAATCCCCTTCAGGCAGTTCTAAGGATTGTCTTGCGCAGGTGTTACTATGTAACACTAGGGACCTCTGGACAACAGGTATTCAGGTCTCAGATGAATGACTTTCCTCTCCAGATCTGGGCTCTAGTCCTCACATTTTCATGGTGGATCCAGAAGATGAAGGAATAAGACTGACATGCCTAGGCAAGAGATGGTTTCCCCAGCCTGAGGTACAATGGAAAGATGTGATGGGAGACAAGATACCTCTTTCTTTGGGGACAGGACCCAAGACAATGATGGGTTGTTTCAAATTGAGGCATCCCTCCTGTGAGGGAGAGCTCAAACACAGAGGTGTCCTGCATCATGAAGAATCCCTTCTTTGGACAAGAGCAGGTGAAAACAATTTTTATCACAGGTCAGCACTGCTTGTTTTGGGGACAGGACAGGAGTAAGGAGGATATGTTTGGGAACTGGGGTGGGATACACTTGTTCAGTGTATGTTTTGGATCAGGTTTTGAGGGCCCTTTATCAGAGCTCTTTTTCCCTTGGGATTTTCATAGGTGCTGTTGTATTTTTGACCTGGAAAGAGAAACAGGAAAGGAAGAGAGTACAGGAAGGCAAGGAAGAAAAAGAAAAAGAAAGCCAAGCCAAAGGTAAAATTGAAGGAGATTTAGGGACATTTGTAAATTTATGAGTTTGTTAAGATGGCTGTGAATATGAATGCCATCTGTCGGGATACAGAGACATGTGTAGGACTTAGAGCCCCAAGACCTTCATGAAGACATGGAGGCTAGAATCTCCATGAGAAAAATATGATAATAGAGTCCAATGTAGAGAGGAAACTCACTGGTATAAACATGGGATCAAGAATAAATGGTCACAGTAATTCTCATTTAAGGAAAATTTCTTGATCTAGGTATATGGAAGCAGCATTTAGGATCTGGGCTCAGTAACAAGTCTAGAAAGTAAACCTTGGACTATTTTTCTGTAAAATCTGATCTGTTACTTTCTTGCCTTTATAGAATCTTTCAAGAAAGAGCTTAGTAAGTTATTTTTTTCTAGTCATTACTTTACTCTGTACACTTGGCGTCTCATAGGCTGTTATTGCTTTTCAGACAGAAAGAAGAAGAGTTATAATCAAGGTGAGTTATACTGATGTTGTTGGGTCAATCATCTCATCTGTCTCTCTATTTTCATCCCCTCCTATTGATCTTGGTGAAGAGGAATACCCCATCCAAAAATGAATAAGGAGGTCACCCAACACTGGGCAGATGAGATAGACAGCGGTTTGCTAATCATCTATATTCACATCCTGGGGGAGAGCACCATACACCATGCAGCACACATGGAGGTTGCACTTGGGAGCAGAGTCAACCAGCAGGGCCGTGGAAAGTAGGATCAAACTAACAGGAAGATGAGGTACTCTTGTTTTCTGTAGAAGTATGTGATTGGCATGTTTGAATAATTTTGCCAGCTGATAGGGAGGTGAAGCTCACTATTGGGCTGAGGACAGGTGGGGTTCAGCTGCTTTAGCTAGTAGGGGAATTCGTTGGGTGGGGGCTTTTCTTGTTGGATAGAGAGCATATCTAAAGAGAACAGGGGAACTCACAGTTGGGCATTTGGATTCCTGTGAGGCTCAAAGATGTCAAGGCAGCAATGAAATTTCAGGATTTACAACAGTTTCACAATTATAGTGCACTTCTTCTTCTCCCAAAAGAACCAGACCCTCATATTTTATACAGATGTATTGGTGGATGTGGAAAGTATGAAAGATAGTACAAGAAATATAAAAGAAGACAAATATCCCATAATTTTCATTGAGATGATGAACACAGAAATATAGCACATGAAACCTTCAGATTTCTTTTTTTAAAATATATTTTTATTGATTTTTCACAAAGAGGAAGGGAAAGGGATAGAAAGCCAGAAACATTGATGAGAGAGAGACATCAATCAGCCGCCTTCTGCACACCTCCTACTGGGGATGTGCCCGCAACCAATGTACATGCCCTTGACCGGAATCGAACCTGGGACCTTTCAATCCCCAGCCTGACGCTCTATCCACTGAGTCAAACCGGTTTTGGCGAAACCTTCAGATTTCATGCAGTTGCAGCAATTTCAGTCTGAAGCACATGTCCGTTGAATGGGAATATCTAACTTTGTTTTATTTCAGACTGGAGAAAAGCTGGGTTATATGGTGGTGAGTAACTGATGTTTTCTTGGGGCTTCAGGTGCCCCAGGATTTCATGAGCCATTTTCAGGGAATTTTTAGAAAGGTGCCATCTTCTGGAGATTTTTATTTTGAAACTGAGAGTCCAGAAAAATAGAGCAGCTAAGTGAATAAGCAACCCATTAGTTCAGAGGACAGGTTCTTGCCATATTTTAACATGATATTTTTTTCCGTTTAAACTGAAAAAAGGAATATTTCAAAGCAGGTGAGGGGTCCTATTCTTTTGTCCTACATAATCTCTTTTATATAAACCACAAATTCTTGCATTTATATAAACAGCCAATAATACCACCTTGGTTAGACATTTCATGGCTTTCACTTCAGTCTCAATTGCATGCTAAAACATTAACAGATTTCTTACTATCGTGATACCATTCGTTCAGCCTAAATCTATACAACTATTTATTCAGTATTAAATAGGGCTGGTCTCTGACTCCATGGGAATGTGCACATACAAATTGTGATGAATGTTATGAAGGCAAAAACAATTACTGTGAGGAGAAGGAATGGCAAATTAAAGAAACTGCCATGAAGAAATGATGTCCAATCTGAGACTTCAGTACAGAGTAGATTTATTCATGTGAACAACATTGAAAGAGTAGTTGAGCTGGAAGGAAGTCTGCTATGTAACCATCCTGAGAGAGACCACAGCTTGTTGCCACTCAGTGCAAGTGCAAAATGGCCCTGGCCTCAGAGTCTTTCCAAAGTTAGAGTTGATTATCAATGTCTAGTGCATGCTGCTTTACTCCAAACATCCCTGCATTCACACCCATTTTCTGGTTAACATAATCCTCCAAACACATAATATCCCACATAAATTCTTAGAAAAACTTTAATTATTGAAAATGTTGGGTTTGACAAGAATCAGGTTGCTTACTACTAGTACTAATGCTACTGCTACCCCAGTATTAGTGTTGTTAGAACTACTGGAAGATAAACTTTACCAAGTGTTCATCATGGGCAAGACAGTATTAAACTCTACACATTATCTCATTTCTTGCTTGCCATAGTCTTATGCTGAGGGATCAGAATTATGTTCATTGTCATGAGGGCAAAGTGAGGTTGAGAGAAGCAAAGTAGTTTTGCCAACTTCCAAGTTCCTAAGGATGGAATGATGGTCACAATTTGGGACTTTCTGACTAAAGAGCCTGGGATTTCAACCATTAAAAGTATAATAAGTGTGTGTGAGAAGCATAACTGAGTTATTACATAGCACGCACACACACAAAAAGGATGCCAAAGAAGTATGGCAGGACTTAATTATTAAGAGCAAACATCCAGCATCTGAAGAAATTTAGAGACACCCCATCCTACAATACCCAATCCTTTTGCTTTCAGATGAGATAGCCCTCTTTCCTAAACAGCATCCGCCTGTGGGGAACAGGTGGCCATCCAAGGTCCTGTCAACCCTGACCTTCTGTGATCTACACACCACGTGTCTCCTATGAATAGACATGGATAGAACATAACGGTTTGTCTATTCTTCCATTGCTCTCCCTCTTCTTCTGTGACAAGCTCCTTTTCCTGTATTTGAATCTTTCCTAAAACCAGCCAGTCTTGATTGTGGAATGACTTTTTTATTTTTTATTTTTTTATACCTACAGTGGCTGTTAATCTGGATCCAGACACAGCTCATACCAAACTCATCTGAGAGTAGAACACATGACTCTTCAATAGAAAATGTTTCTCAGAACGATGGCCCCACACATCAGGAGCAAGAGGACACCTTCAGTATGATGGGCCAGAATTGCTTTACCACAGGGAGACATTACTGAGAGGCAGAAGTAAATGTGGGAAGAGAAGGTGGACCTGGAACCAGATGGGCGCTGGGTGTCTGCTCAGATACAATGAAGAGAGAAGGGTGGTTTGTAGGAAGTCCAGAAAAGAATTAGGTGGTGGCAAAGGGAAAATCAGGGTTCTTACTTCCCAGCCAAAGTCTCTGTTGCTGAGGCAGCACCCCCACAGGATAGGAGTGTTCCTGGACTGGGAGGCTGGGGATGTGTCCTTTTATAACATGGTTGATGGGTCTCACATCTATTCCTACACTAGAATCAAATTCTGAGAGATTCTCCATCCTTATTTTAGCCTTCAAGGTCCTGGCACATCTGTAGCCATCTACTTAGCTTCAGATCACACTGAAAATTGTCCTGATTCTTTTCCAAAGATCTCTGTGACTCATTCAAGAAGTTCTGATAAGGGTGTTCCCCAAGAAGCTAACTCTGTTACCTCAATAAGTGTCAGTCCTTTAGGTATCTCTGAGATGCCTCCACTCAAAGCTCTTATAGTTAAGAAAGCTGTCGCTGTGTGGAGAGTAGCCCATTTTCAGTATGTTAACATTTCAACCCCTTGCAAAGAGAGGGAGGCAGAAAGAGGAATGGGGCAACTGGAAAATGGTTGGGAGAATTTCCTCCAATGATACCTTTGGGGCAATGTAGTCTCTTTAAAGGTAGTAACCATTTGTCACAGGAAACTGAAAACAAATGCATGGTATCTCTTCTGTTTTGTTGCTCAGTGTGTGTTGAAATAAATACTATACAATGGAATACTATGCTGCTATAAAAATGAAAGAACTCTTACCATTTGCAACAGCATGGACAGATCTAGAGAGCATTATGCTAAGCAAAATAAGCCAGTCAGAGAAAGATAAATATAACATGATCTCACTCATATGTGGAATCTAATGAACAACATAAACCGATGAACAAAAATAGACCCAGAGACATAGAAACATCAAACAGACTGTCAAACCTCAGATGAAAGGCAGGGGAGGATGAAGGGGGAAGAGATTAACCAATGAACTCAAATGCATATATGCATAACCCCTAGACACAGACAGTGGGTGGTGAAGGCTTAGGAGGGGAGAGAGTTTGGAGAGGGCAATGGGGGAAAAAAGGGACATATGTAATATTTTCAACAAACACTTACTTTAAAATATTTTTAAAACTACATTTATAGAGAAATTTTCTATTGTTATTGTTTGTATTATCAAATGTGGAGGAGGGGTGGTGTCTAAAAGGAAGGGTCAACAGTTGAGTGAATTTTCAGTATGTGTTACTGTTGTTGGAAATACACAGTAATCATTCAAGTCTTTTGAAAGTTAATAGCTCAGCTTGTTCTGGCATTCGTGACCATCAACTTGTGGAGTCTTTCATGAGGTGGAGAGGATGGTAAAACCTTTCCAGTGGGAGATTAAGCCTTCTTGAGGCGAGCCTTTTATTTGCTAACTAGAGGCCTAGTGCATGGATTTATGCACAGGTGTTATCCCTCAGCTTGGCCAATGCCTTCTTGCAATGTAGGACCCCTCAAGAGATGTTGGACTGCTGTTTTCAGCTTGATCCCTGCAGGCCCAAAATCAGAAGTCCAACATCCCCCAAGGGATGTAGTAGTGTGTGAAGCAACAGGTGGCCAGGGAGGAACCTGAGCCTGGGCCAGGCACTGCTCCTACTCCTCCTGGCCCCACTGCACCTGCTGCCACTGCTGCTTGGTAGCACTGCGATGGTGGCAGCAGAAGCTTTGCTGCTGCAGCTGCGCTTGTCAGCCATGAGCCCAGCATCTGGCACCTGTCAGTCAACTGAGTGGCACTCCCACTGTGGGAGTACACTGACCACCAGGAGGCAGCTTCTGCATTGGGCATTTGTCCCCTGGTAGTCAGTACACATCATAGTGACCAGTCGACCCGTCATTTGGTCGTTGGGCTGCTTAAGCTTTTATATATATAGACAAGTTCTCACTGGTCAGCAAGTCCAGACTTTTGTCCTGTGGGAATATGTGAATGAAAAAGAAATTAATGTTGCAGTTTATGTTTCAGAGTAAAAAATAAAACTAGTCAAATAGACATGAAGAAACATCTGCAGCCTTCATGGAGAAGAGTTGACAACACTGCCTGTTTTTTTCACTGACCCTGTCCTTCCCCCTGTTGAGGTTTCCTTTGCCTTCTCTAACATCACCAAGCTTGTGTCTTCAAGGATATAAAATATGAGCTTCTCCTTTTAAGTGAGCCTTCTCTTCCTAGTGGTAGAAGAGATTCATTTAACTTTTTCTACACTATTGACAGTTCTTTAAACCACAGGTCTCTTTAAGAATCTCTCTTGGAAGATGTATCTTCTTAGCAAAAATTCCCCAGCACACTAAGTTGTGGAGAGTGATTATAGCGTTTGGATAGGTTCAAGCCTCAGATTGATGAGAGGACATGGTCCTATTGTGGCAAAGCCACATACAAGTCTCAGCTTGGAGGGCAAAGCTCTTCCAGCACAATTATAGCCAAAAGCTATGGTTGTATGTAAGCTTGACCTTATAATCTGACCTTGTAGTCCTAGGGAGCTGAGGGATGTCGGCTGCCAAAACAAAGCTTAACAGAGTTCAGAGAATTACAACAACAAGAAAGAAACAGATTTAAAACTTGCAAGAACATAATAAACATCTTGATCACTCCCTTGTTTTGCTTTGTGTGATCTGACTATAAAATAAAGATTCAGCTTACAGGCTGTGCCACTGTGTCCTCATCCAGGCACAGTGATCCACCTGGCCCCAACTATATTCTCTTGTATGTTTTCTTTCATCCTTCAGCGCCCCTTCTTGGGTTCACCACTGGCCATGCTGGATGTGATTCACTAAGTGGCAAAGCCAATATTTGAACCCAAGAAGAATATTCCCATATATGAGAACCCTACATATGGGATCACAACAAAACAAGAAAAATTAGATTGGAACTATGATATAAAGCAAAAAGGATAATGGGTTCAGTTTAGGATATTTTTCTTCTGTTCTAAATTTAGGATATTCAGCATGAGGTTCTCAAATGAGTTTTTAGTGTCTCTCCCACTGGAACTAAATGCATACTTTGTTCTACAACAGGATTCTTCCACCTTTCACTTCTCCACTCATTTTAATGAGCTTTTGTCCTTTAAGCTTAGAGATTGGGCAGCATAGGTTGGAGGTGAGCAATGAAAGAAAGTGTGAGGAGTGGTATTCTTTAGAATCAGTTGTAGAAATGTCAGGGCTGACATTGCCCACAGCATCCTCATTTCTAGTGTGGGCGAAATACAGTGAAGGGTCGCCAAGTAGCCTATGGTTTCTGGCAAAGTAATGAGCTTGAATTCACAGTCTGACTCCATCAATTTAATTCTTTATTGATAATCTACTCTGGAAATCCCATTCTGAGTAGAGTTTATGAAGATATGATAGGACATTGAAAAAACAAAGAAGCTTCAATAGAATAAAAAAAAACAGTGCAGAAATTATATCTTATTAAGCATTTTATCTCTAGGGCCTAACAGAGTGGATTCATTAAATATCCTACTTATGAATCTATTCATGGATCCCACAAATGCTTATTGATGAATTAATTGGTGGTACTTTTCTAGGGTATGAGGGCATATAAAAAAGCCTAATTTGAAGAGCTAACAAAAAATAGGTTCTTTAGCTAGTAAAATTTTTGACTGATAAAAAAACGTATTTTCATGAAATTGTCTTAAGGAATAGATATATTTATATATAGGATCTGCACAAGGACACAAGACAACAAGCAAAGAGGTAGTTTGATTAAGAAGAAAGGCTACAGTAAAAAAAATAAAAACAAAACATAAAGACAGTTATTCTTAAGATATTAAATAAAACATTTTCAGTTACATTAAATCAAAATAGAGTAATGTCAAAAATATTTTAAGGCCAAGCTAAACTATTTACTACTAAATTTGTTTACTACTAAATGTATCAGTAAATTAATATTAAAAATATAAAGTACATATTAATGTATCAAAAATGTATAAATAATTTTTATTTGCACATAGAACATACAACACTAAAGCTTCTTAGAACATACAACACTATAGAACATACAACACTAAAAGTGAACCCCAAGGTAAACTGTGGACTCTAGTTGAAAATAATGCATCAATATTCATTCATCTATTGTAACAAATGTACCACATCAATGCAAGATGTAAATAATATAGGAAGCTTGGGGGGATAGAGGAGGATTATGGAAATACTCTGGATTTTCCACTCAATTGTGCTGTGAACCTCAAACAGCTCCACAAAAAGAATGAAGTACTGTTACATGCTACAACATGGACAAAGTTTGAAAACATTATACTAAGTATAAAAAGCCATTCACAAAAATATCCATGTTTCATGGTTTCATTTATATAAAATATTGAGAATAGGTAAATACATCAGGACTAAGTAGATTAGCAGTGAGTGGCCTGGGGCTGGGGAGAGGGAAAAAATGTGTAGTGCCTGCTTAATGGGTATGGAGTTTCCTTTTGGAATATTGAAAATATTCTGGAACTAGATAATGATGATGGTTGCATGATATTATGAAAGTATAAATATCACTGAATTGTATACTTTAAAATGGTCAAAATGATAAACTTTATAGTATGTATATTTTACCTCAATTAAAATAATTTTAAAACTAAATTAAATAAATGTGTCCATAATTTTGGAAGAATTAACATAGTTTCAAACACAAAGTTATGAGTTTAAGCAGAAAAAGAATATCATGACTGGAAAGAACTTCCAGAATTCTGTAGATGAATGACCTTCACAGAACAGCAAAACTCTATGATGATTGCCAACCTAGGAAGTTTGCAGATATTCCCCATTCTTACCTCAGAAGATGTTAAGACTTTGTCCAAGACAATCTTTTTTTCACATTATTTCTTCTTTAATTCATCATGACTTCAATTTATTATAACTTTTACTGAGTTACATTTATTGCTTATGTTTATTTATTTTATAATTATTGATTTTTAAACTTTTATTTTTCTCTAAAAACAAAATTGACATTTTCATATACATGATACATAAATTTTCTCTTGGACTAAAATTTCTGAAAATTGTCTCCACAATTAACTTTAACTTTCTGAGAAAGTGTGAGATTCCACACTTCGTATGATTTTCTAGATTATATCTTAGTGATAGGTTCTTCTTTGTATATTCAGTTGTATTTTCTTTTACTCTTTTAAAACTGTATTTATAATTTTCTCAGCCCTACTTGGATAATTGTCACCTTGTTAAAGAAACCAGTTTCAAATACTTGACCATTTCTTGCATGTCTTTCTCTAGGCTAAATTGCACTCCCCATTGAATTTTCTAAGGGTCTTTGATCATCAGGTTGTGATCAGTAGGCAGGTATCAGAGGACTTGGGATGGTATGTCTCTGAAGGGATCAGTCAACAAGTCAGATTTGAAGCCAGAGATTATAGCACTTTAGATCTAGTACTTGGTCTCATGAGTCCCACTTGAAGGTAAAAAAAGAAAAAAAGCTGGTGCTTAGAATCTAATTTTGGTTTCCAGAGTCCAAGGAAACAGTGTCAGGAGAACCAAGATTAGGGGCCAAAGAGTGGAGAGGAGGCATAGAGTTTCAAAGAATAAAATGTGGGAAGGTGACAATAGGGTGCATGGTCATGTTATAAAAGAAGAAATGTTCACAGGCACACTCAAGGGAGAGTCTGACCACTCCTGGGCCATCTGCAGGGAGAGGAATCATGAGAAGAGGCATTGCCCAGGATTCATGTCCATAGCACCCACTGCCTGAACTCATTCTCAGGTGACACAGAGATGACCCTCCACATTGTCCTTGGCAATAGCTAGGACCCATCCAGTCCTGTCCTCATGATTTCACCTCCCATACCACCTCCCTGACATGAGCCCTTCCTGGCCTGGAGCACGGAGTACGCTGTCAAGTCTCTGTGGGATGTCTGATTGCATGACTGTCCATGGGTCCCACACTTCTTTCCCTTCAAAGGGGTCAGTTCTGGGTGAGCTGTATTTGGATCCAGTGTCTCATTCACTATAAAGGAAGAAATTCCAATATGATAGTAGGCAATATTATGAAAATATTAAAAAAACAGGCAAGCAAATGTTACCGTGACATAAGAAATTTAAAGTGGAAGAATTTTCTAGGGCACATAGAATAGCTTCTCAATACACGAGAAGTCTTTCATCACCAATAAGCAGTCACCACATTGTGAAAGACTCAGTGAGATGTTCCTGCCAATGAGTCTGTGTCTCAGCTCACAGCCCAGAAAGCCAGATTGGCCTCACCATCTTTTTTTTTCCCTTCTCTCCTAAAGAGAGCGCTTGGGAATGTCCATAGCCACAGATGATTGTCTTTATATCCTTTTGCTTCTATATCACTGTGAACTCTGACCTCACTCAGCACTGATCTGAGTGCATGAGTGTAAATCATGGACTCATGTGTTTCATCAGTTACTGACTGTTTGGTGAATGACTGCCATAGGTGTCTCCTGAAGAGAGAAGTTTCCCACTGTTGAGTGTGCCCTTGGTCTGGGTCTGTTTGCCTCACATACCTTTACTAAAGCTCTTCATCTGAATCAGGCCGACAACCACAACAGGCAGTCCCAGGAGAAACAGTATCTTCCATGAAAAAGTCATCCTATAATCTAAAATTAAATAAAAAATCTCATCTACCCATGTATATATAAAACCCTAATATGCAAATAGACAGAACAGTAGAACAACTGAACAATCAAACAACTGGTCACTGTGACGTGTGCTGACTACCAGGGGGCATGTGCAGAACATGGCAGGCATCAGCAGTAGGCAGTAGAGGATGGAATATGGCAGGCATTGGCCATGGCAGGATGGTGGAGCAGGTGAGTGGGGGCACTAGACCAAGTCAAGGTGCTGGTGGCTGTCATTGGGGTGAGCCTCTGATGGTTACTGAAACTTATTTGCTCTTGCATGCACAGTCTCACTGGGCACTCACACCCACTGCTGGCACTAGCCCCACTCGCACCCACTGATGGCACCAGAGCCATCACTCGCACCCACTGACGGCGCCTGGCGCCAACCCCAATCACTCGGTGCAGTCAGTGGGTGCGAGCAGAGGCTGCCAGCCCCGATTGCCCCTGAGGACTTCTCCACCTCCCCCTGCTCCTGAAGGGCAATCAGGGCAGCAGCAGCTGCTTGCACCTGCTGATGGCACAGAGCGACTGGGGTAGGCACCATCAGAGAGTGTGAGTGGAGCTGGTGCTGTCAGTGTGTGAGAGCAATGGTGGAGGTAGTGGGCTGCCGGCAGACAGGAGACCGGCGGCTATGGCAGGAGGGGCCGGGCAGCGGCATGGAAGATGGGCTGAGACCAACTCCTGTGTTCATAGCAGCCTTGAGGCCCACAATTCCTTTCAAGATGCACAAATTCATGCACTGGGTCCCTAATTAAATCATAAAACTGGGCAAATGTCAAGATCACCCATTATATCTGACCAACCCCTGAGATGGAGAGGAGGTGGGACTGGGCTCAGGGAGGCAGTCGGCTGCTCCTCCCCACTCTGCAGAAGCTGAGGAGAGAGGCTGCTTTATTGTTTGCTACACACACACACACACACACACACATACACACATATTCACACACATACTCACACACACATTCACATAGTGCACACACATACGTACACATTCACAAACACTCACCCCCAAACACATATTCACACACACAATAATACACATACACACACTATACACACATTTGGTTACACACAGTCACACAGTCATGCACATACACACATCTCACACACACACATAGTATGCACACATACACAGGCTCATACACACATATGGTCACACACACTCATACAGTCATACACATACACACATCTCATACACACACACATACTCACACAAACATACACACTCACCCATACACATACAAACATTCACTCACACACATTTCTTTTCTCTCTTTTCTGGCTACATCACCACGGTTTGTGGACAGCGAAGGGGAACGTGAAGGCAAGGATAAAGAGGCCAGCCCACAGCCAGGAAGGGGGGGTTAGGAAAAGTGGTTTCTCCACCGCGAGCAAAACAAAACGTCTGGGTCGGTCTCATACTTATTCCCAAGGCTGCGAGGGTCACCTGGAATCACCCACCTGAGAAAAAAAGCGTTGCCATTCTCTCCTCGTGGAGAAGGGGGTTGCTGACGGAGCAGGTCACATTCCCAGCTGAGCTGTTTGTGACCCGAAGGAACGCCTCCACGTGGAACAGCCCATCGCTGCCCTGAGCCAGCACCTCCGAAAATGAGGGCATCGTCTTCCCTTCTGAGTCCCTCCACTGCACCCGGGGCTGCGGGAACCACCCTGAGGAAGAGCACATCAGCCGCACTTCTCCGTCTGCCAGTCCCTCCACGGTGATCCGCGGGGAGGAGCCCAGACCTGGGAGTGGGATCAGGACACAAAACCTCAGTCTGCGAGTGGAGATGCTAGCATGAGCAGTGAGAGCACGGAGAGGACGGGATGGAGAGGAGAGGCCAAAGCCCAGCCTTACGGGGATTACACTCCACTGAGGGATGAGACTGGCTCGAGTGGTTTGCTTTCCTTTTATTTTGTTGGCTTATTTATTTATTTTTGTATTTCTAAAATTACCCTAGGACCTGTTAAAGGATACAATAAATTTCAAATCCAATCTTTTTTCTTCTCTGCCTGAGGACAAGACTGTTTTGACCAGGGCATAAACCACATGAGCAGGAAGTGAGGCAAAAGCAAGAGAATATAGATTCCAAGATCAAAATCTTATAAATAAAGTGTCCCCAAAAAAGGTATACACGCACTTTGAAGAATTATAAAGGCAGTGTGTATTAAAACACAATTCATTTTCAAAATTGAGCTATCACCTATTCAAGGGTGTACACATTTTGAGGGAGGCGCTCTGTCTGTATGTCGAGTGCAGAAGGTGATGGAGTCCACTCATCTTCTCCACATGTGCTCCTGTGGATATTCCCTAAAAGTGTTTATTAACTTAGACACAAAATCATTGGGAGAACCACATGCAGTATCCAAGATCTTGGCCTATGTCTTCAATGGCATTTGCTAGCTTTAGAAAATCCATTTTCATTCACTATACTTGTGGCAAATTATGAGGCAGGCAACAATTTTGTCTTTCCTCCTCCAGCCTGCCGATTCTGTCAATATTTACTATTTTTTTCTATATGTGGATCTAGTTTAACCTTCGAATCATTATACTTTCTAGTAACAACACATTTCACAGAATTTTAATAACTTTCTGTGAAATAGTGAGTCCTGGGTAAATTATAGAGAAAAATTCTCACATTTTACTAAATGGATGGTCACTTTATGGAGATCTTAAGAAGGTTACAAGTTCTGTAACCAAAGAATTAAATCGGGTCCATTTGAGTTTGTGGACATTAAGTATCTATGGCAGTTATTGCACATCAGAGGGTTCAAAGTTAATTTGATGACTGACTGGACATTAAGACAACTTTGGATGCCAGGGAAATTTCCCAGAACTACCATGTTAAAGCAGTAAGAACCAAACATCTATCTAGAATCCTTACCTACTATCTTCACATCAAAGGTGTTCTCCTGGTAGACACCATCTTTTTCAAAAAGGCACCGGTACTGCCCATCGTCTGAAGTCCTGGCATCGTGTATTTGCAGGGTGAGCCTCCCCTCGCTGATGGCGTCAGTCATTAGCACTGTCCTCCCTCTATATTCTGCCATCTGCTCTGCAGACACATGGTCCCCATCCATATACACATAAACAGCAGGGTAACGGCAGGCTCGGACCCACCTCACCTCCATGCTCTGTGCATTAGCCTCGGGGGACAGGCAACAGGTTAACTGTATATCTTCTCCCACTCTGACAAGAAGGGGTTGGGAAGGTCCAATCACTTTTAAGGAAGCTATCAAATACAACAGAAAAAAAAAACACACACAACGAAAGACTGAAAACGGAGTAAAAATAACTGTCATCGGCAAGAACATCTCAAGTTTAGGACCTGCCAGCATCCCAGGGGAGTGCGAAGCTCAAGGTCACCCTTTGGAGAGGAGGGTATTCGGTGTGATCAGGATAGAGGTTATCCTGCTCAAGGTTGAAACATCCCATCATGTATGTCAGTCTGAAAAATTCACCAATGAAGCCCTCACCCGCCCCTAACTATAATTGTATTCAGGTTCAGCCTAATAAGATAATTTTGTAATTAAAACTTCTAGAATACAATTAATACTTTATCCCTTCAAATCTGCATGAACTTAACATCTTTTAACTGGTGTATGCCTCAGTTTTTTAAAGTATAAAACAAATATATCCCTACAAAATCATGAGGTTGTTCTGGAGTCAACAAAATAATCATTGCAAAGCTCTTGAATGACCATCAGTGTGAGTGGAGGCATGCAGACTGAGGCCTGAGGGCACTGGAGCAAACCCCACCCTCCGCCTTGACAAGGGGAGGGGCAATGAAAGTTAGTTTCAGGTGGATCATAATAATGAAATGTGAAGAAACCTGGTTCGCTTTCATTAAACCATAGAAGTCAGACCCAGCCATCATATTTCCGTTACCTAAGGTGCACATGTATGGACCTCTAAATACACACCAAGTCCAATGTCCCCAGATGAGTTTGAGAAAAATAAGATCAAGAATTTGGGGAAGTTGGCGAAATACAGAATGCAACCACATCTTAAGGAAGATGAAGCCAGAGGTGGAGTCTGATCTTGGAGAATGGAGGGTCCCCGGATGGCTCTCCTGGATCTGAGATGTTACACCTCCAGCTCTCCAGCCATGCCAGCTTTACTCTATTCTAAATTGAGAGGCATCCTCTCCTTTCAAATGGTCAGAAAACTTCCACATATGTTATGGTCATTTATATTAGAAAAACAGGTATAGATTTGCATATTGTCTGAATGGGGCTCGATAACCAAAGGCAAAAATATTCTTATTATGTAATTATTCAAAATCTGCTAGGTACTTCTCTAGCGAGAAAACTCACTGTCAACACAATTCTAATTTTCAGATTATTTCCTTCTGTTCTAGCTAAAATTAGATTCCCACTTATTTCCAAAATTTTGTTTGGTTGGCCCTTCAATTTTACCTAAAACAGTATGTATCTGTTAAAATATAAAATATGTATCCATTCAATGAGTATCTGTTAAAGGCTAAAAACAAATGTAAGAGTCAAAAAAGTAAACAAATAATTACTAGAATTAGTGGGGTGATCACAAGTGTAAGTTATAAAAATGTTGAATCACTATATTGTACACTGAAACTAATATAACTAGGATAAGATTATATACCAGCTGTGCTTTAAATTTTTATAATGAAAAAATGTTGTAGGAATTAACTCGCTGCTATTCCTCCACCTATGTGTCTGACAGTAAACTACTCAGTAAAACCAACCATTTCCTCATCTCTGCTACCATCTAAGGATTTCCCTGGGGCATGGCCCATGGTGCATGTCAAACTGGATTACCTTGCCAGGTTGGTTAATTAAGAGCTAAAACTGATTTTAATGGATACTGAAGAAAGCAAAACATAAAAGTTTGGAGGTTGAATTAGGTGTGTTATGGATACATGAAACTCCTGTTCTTCCAGAATCCAAGTGAAAATCAAGTTTCAAGTCCCTTGGAGCTCTGCAGGCCTGTCAGGAACTGATGCTCCACCAGGGAAAGAGCTTGAGGACAGCTCTATACAACCTTCCCATACAGCTGTGTGCAGAGCCCCCTTCTCCCTGCCCTCCTACCCCTGGCCACACTCACACTTCCTGTTTTGTTTTAGTTTTGAGAATTGGACGCATGCTCCTGAAATGCCTTTGGAATAGCCACTTAAAAATTTACACCTTTCTGGAGTGTGAAGCCCACTGACTTACACACTGAAAACCTGACTATCTCATGGTCATAACATACAATCCTCATTCAATCAACATATCCAATAAAGGGTCTATCTCATTCCCTGATATCCTCAATTATATTATACTACTAGAGGCCTGGTGCATGAAATTCACGCAGGGGTGTGTGTGTGTGAGGGGGGGCCCTCAGCCCAGCCTGCACCCTCTCCAATCTGGCACCCCTCGAGGGCAGTCAGACATCCCTCTCACGATCCAGGACTGCTGGCTTCCAACTGCTTGCCTGCCTGATTGCCCCTAACTGCTTCTGCCTGTCAGCCTGATCACCCCCTAGCCACTCCCCTGCCAGCCTGATCAATGCCTAACTGCTTCTCTGCCAGCCTGATTGCTCCTAACTTCTCTTCTCTGCTGCCCTGGTCACCCCAACTGCCCTCTCCTGCAGGCCTGGTCACCCCCAACTTTCCTCCCCTGCCAGCCTGGTCACCCCTAATGGCCCCCATGCCAGCCTGGTCATCCCTAACTGTCCTCCCCTGCAGGCCTGGTCACCCTCAACTGCCATCACCTGCTGTCCATCTTGTTGTGGCCATCTTGTGTCCACATGGGGATGGCTATCTTTGACCACATGTGTGGCAGCCATCTTGTGTGTTGGAGTGATGGTCAATTTGCATATTACCTCTTTGTTATATAGGAGACTATATATGTTTTGTTTCATTTTATTCCTCACCTGAGGATATTTTTTCCATTAATTTCAGAGCACGAAAAGGAGGGGGGAGGTGGGGGAAGGAAGAGAGAGAGAGAGAGAGAGAGAGTGAGAGAGAGAGAGAGATGTGAGATGTCAACTGGTTGTCTCCTAAACAGGCCCTAACCAGGGGTGGGTAGCAAATCTGCAACTGAGTTATATGCTCTTGACCAGGAATCAAACTGCGGCCCTTTGGTCTTCAGGCTGATGCTCTAACCACTGAAAACACCAGCCAGGGCTATACTACATATGTTATCATATCATATCAACACTCTTATAAGCTGACACATTAGAGATTAAATTCAATATGTTCATTTTAAAGTTGAGAAAAATAGGGACCAACACTTTACTTAAATCACACATAAATGATTAAGAACTTGCACCCATAGGTCAGACATAGATTAGAAAGCAAACATTATAATTTTTTGTGGCTTTTAGCAAACCACATATGTTTCTAAGATTATTTCCCAACTGTAAAATGAGGATAAATCTACTAAACTTTATAATTAACATAAGGAAAAAATTCCTGTAAAGCACTTAACATGGTGCCCAGCATATAATTAATATTTCAAAGAACTAGTCATTATTTTTATAAACCAACAACATTATTAGCCAGAGTGGGAGCTGGGGTCCCTGTCTCCGGACTTCCAGAGAGAGCTTGGTCTGCCAGCCGCCCTTTGCCTCTGAGTCCTAATTCCTGAGTATAACAGGAGGTGGCTTGAGCTCCTGCCTCCTCAGTCAGCAGCTCACCCTGGGCACTGGAGGGCCCGGCCTCCTCCCCCACCTGCCAGGGAGCCTGGGGAGCTGGGCTCTCTTCTGGTTTCTGGACCAGCACAACTCAGGAACCACACAGCCTCGGGCTGTATTCTGTGCTGGATGCCAGTGAGCATGTCCATTGGTCCCCATAACTCAGAGGATGACACTTCAGCGAACACATGCTGAGGACAGAGACAAGTGCTAACCTGCCCAACACTGGGTTGGCGTTAAGATCTGTAACTGACAAGCACTACTGGGAAAGGTTTCCATCTGATCTTGAGCAGATCTTGCCCCACACAGAAAGGGATCCAACTTGAAAGGTGAGGCAGCTTTCCTCAGATTATGGAGTTACCTTTGAACTTCCTGAGGCCCTTTCCTTTATCTCTATGGCCCACTGGGGTCCAAAGTATCACACTAAACTCTGGGAAATATTGGGGAGTGTTTGCCACCCTAATGTTACTCAGAAACTCCTACATGGGTACAGAAGTATGCTTACGCTCACCTAATGTGCACCCCCCCCCACACACACACACTCCTCCTGTAGTGGGTGATGGGAGAGCAGGGTGTGGATGGAAGAGAAGATGAGTGATATAAATTCATATGCATTTGGGCAGGTGCAGGCTGTGGTCATGGGCTGGGAGAAGAGGTCACAAAAAGGAGAAAGCCAAAAACGAGGTAAAGGAGAAACCGAAATACATTCAAATATCAATTGGCTATTTTTAAAAACATGTATTTTAGATATAATAAAATACCTGCAGTCCAACTATTAAGTGAGAAAGAAAGACACAAAACAGACAAAAATGGAGAATTATCAGTCCAGGCAGCAGAGGGTCCCAGGCTGCATCTGGGAAAGCAACTCCCATGGTGATGAGGTTAGGAATGCTGGGGCAAGGGGCAGGTGGCAGAGAGGAGCCAGGGGGCAGAGGTCCACCTGGGGATCACGTGGTATCTGGGGCCTGCTAGGCTAGGCCCAGGGCACCCGGCTTCCTCCAGGCAATGCAGGGCCTCGTCTATACCAAGGGTGTGTGGCTACTTACCCAGCTCGGTTTGGAGTTTCTCTGGAAAAAAGAACAAGAAGATGTTAAGTAAGCAATTTGTTCTAAGGAAAAGGAGTTAAAATATCTCACAAAAATAATTGGAAATCCAGATTCATAAAAAAGAAATCAACTGTAGAAAAATATTGATTCTTTCCTCATGGTTCAGCTGCTTCTGCTTTTTTCTGAATAATAAAACGCTCTCAGTTTTACCACCTCATAATACCTATCCTTTTTTATAAATGCATGAAAAGTATAAAGTATATGGACCTAGACAATTATCATTTATAATTCAAAACTGAAAGATAAAACATAGTGTGTCTCATTTTAATATTAACATGTAGCATTTTCTTCAATTTTTTTCTATACTCATTTATAATAAGAATAATTCTGTCCTTAAATTCTTATATCTAAATATATATGGCATCCCAAAAATCTTTACAGGATTAGAGATGCCTACTTATAGATAGATAGATAATAGATAGATGAAATTTTACCATTAAATGGTCCATAATGAAGAATTTTTTTCAACCATTAAAAATTTTTGGAAATATTACTTTTCATTGGTGTTATAATGTAACTAGAGGCCAGTGCACAAAATTAGTGCATGGGGTTGTGTGTCCCTCAGCCCAGCCTGCACCCTCTCCAATCTAGGATCCCTCAAGGAATGTCTGGCTAAACGGGCAGTCAGACATCCCTCTCATAATCCAGGACTGCTGGCTCCCAACCACTTGAATACCAGAGTGCCCCTAACCACTTCTGCCTGCCTGCCTGTTGTCCCTAACTGCCCTCCCTTGCTAGCCTGGTTGCCCCTAACTACCGTCCCCTGCCAGCCTGGTCATCCCAACTGCCCTCTTCTACAGGCCTGGTTGCGCACAACTGCCCTTCCCTGCAGGCCTGGTCCCCACAACTGCCCTCCCCTGTTGGCCATCTTGTGACAGCCATCTTGGGCCCACATGGGGGTAGCCATCTTTGACCACATAAGGGCAGCCATCTTGTGTGTTGGAGTGATGGTCAATTTGCATATTAAGGTTTTATTATACAGGATTTCATTGGGCTGTTATTTTCATTGCTATTTACCAGTGAGGCTATAATTAGAATGCTATTGCAAAATTATTGTCTCCATCTTTGATTATCTGCATATGACAAGTTCCTAGAAGTAATCAGCACAATATCACATAAGAAAACATTTCAGCTGAAAGAGTATAATTTTTTTCCTTTACAATGTCACGCATACTTGTGAGTAATAAAATCTTAAACTTGCCGAGACTGGTTTGGCTCAGTGGATAAGAGTGTTGGCTGTGGACTGAAAGGTCCCAGTTTTGATTCCGGTTGCGGGCATGTACCTTGCTTGCGGGCACATCTCCAGTATGGGATGTGCGGGAGGCGGCTGATCAATGTCTCTCTCTCATCGATGTTTCTGACTTTCTATTCCTCTCCCTTCCTCTCTGTGAAAAATCAATAAAATACATTTTTTTTAAAAAATCTTAAACTTGGAAATAATTGCAACACCATTAGCAATAGCTATTCAATCAAAAAATAGTGTATATATTTTACTCATAAATGTTTTATAGTTTTCAATACAAATTATTAAGTGCTAGATAATTTTCTTGATTAAAAAAAATACGGTGCTCTGCAACAGTCCCTGGAACCTCTCCCACTAATTTGAGCATCTTGATCCTGGGGGCAGAGCTCTGACCTGGGATGGAGAGGATTGCACCCTTCTCCTCTGTGAGGACAGGGTTGTGGATGAAGCAGGACACAGTCTCTGTGGAGGCATTCCTGACCATGAGCGTGGCTTCCACATGGAACAAGCCATCTTCATCTGGGATGTGATGCTCAGAGAAAGTCAGTAGCTTCTCTCCCCTGGAGTCTTCCCAGTGAACCCGGGGCTCTGGGAACCAGCCTTCCGCAGTGCACACAAGCTGGATCTCACCTTCCACGGATCCTTCCATGTGGATGTGTGGGGCGGACCCCAGACCTGTGGAGAGGAAACATACCCTGCATTCAGTCTCAAATCATAGAGACTGAGATCCCAGCAACATTGGAAAGAGAGAGTAGATGTCTAGGGATCTGGAGAGCACAAACCATTTCCAAGTCTCCTATCCATCCCAATGGGAGTTTCCATCCAATGTACTTGTTCCCTAAGCAGGAGCTGTAAATTTTTGCAGATAAGCCATACTGTTCTTAGGATCTGGACAGGAGAATAAAAGAAAAGGACATGTGACATTTGGCTTATGTCTCTAGTACTATAAATAGAGATGTGTATAACTTATTTATGAACTTGCCCTAGCCACAACCTCCCCCTTTTTTCATCTTAATATTATTGTGTTCAAGGTGATTCAATATGGATGAAAGAATCCATGTGTTTCTGAGTTGTGGAGTGCAGGGGGTAGGGGTAGGCACATACCAAGGCCTCTCTATCAAGGACACTTGAAAATAAGAAAAAATGTTATATTCTTTACAATGTTACCATGTTGGATGATAACTTGACTCCAATTTAAACAGGTTATTTAATAAAAAGTCTGAAATCACTGCCTTGGGGACCTTCTGCATTGTTCTGTTGATGGCTGTGATTTTGGGACGCTCTGAGGCAGCTGGGTGTGTAAAATGAGAAGTTCCATGAGGAGTTTCCTCATCTACATAAATATTCCATTCAATGGGAAAATGTTTTTCTGAAATCTTAGTTTTACACAATGTTGAAATTCTTTCTCTATTCAACACAACTCTCAAACCCAAACAAAGGGGACTCTATGTTTCCTGCATAGTAACTGTCTCTGTCACTCTCTGGGTGACCAAGATTCACTCCTTTAGCGAGAACCTAGGAAAATGTGTGGCTTATTTTCAAATGTCCCTGACTGTGAAATACTTTAGTAATGTGCACCCTTCACATCTCAGGAACACACAGTTCTTCCATCCATCTTGAACCACCTTGAACATTATGAGTGTTTAAGAAAAAGAAGCGGGGGAAGGATGTTAGGAAACAGCCAGATACTGCTTTGTCCAAAGAATGATTTTGCTGATAAGGCAAATGGATTTGCCTGATGTTCTCTTTAGCATGTGGAGGACTTACTCCTACCAGCAAACCATCTGACAGTTTAATTTGCAGATATTTGTTCTCCCTAAAGACAGATCCTTTCTTGAGATCCCCTTCTTCTGGACTGCTTCCTGCTTTGCTCTATAGAAGCATCATGCAGACAGAACCTGCCATTCACATTGAACACAGGGAACCCAGTGTATGATAATCTCCATAAAGGCACGAAGTTCTTAATCACTGTGGCCCCATCACTAGCCTTCTAACTGGAGGCATTACACAAAGAGATGTAAGCATCTCAGCTCCTGCATATTGGTGGTGGGTAGAAACCAACCAGTTCCACTGAGAAGGAATGCTAAGCAGTCAGCTAGACTCACTCACTCAGAGGTGAACTTGCCCTTCACATCAGCTGTGTAGCACAAATCATCCTCAGCAAATATGTTAATGACCACATGCCAGGGATTTAAAATAACTATCAACAATAGTCAAAACCAGGCCAGTTCAATTTGGGGATATTGCCTATGTGGGCCTGTTTTGGAGACCTCAGGACCACTTGCGCTCAGATGGACCAGGATGGAGGACTGGGTGTTGGGTAGTGTCTCAAAGATTAAAAGGAGCTTTTTAACTGGCCATGAACTTCCCATAAGTCAATAGAATCCTTCCTCCAAGACCCTGTGTCTTTCCCCAGATATTCACCTGCCACTTGGAGCAGCAGGCTGGTCTCTCCACAGTAGTGCCCCTCTTGGAAACGGCACCAGTATTGCCCGTCATCAGAAGGTCGGATGTTGTGGATCTTCAGAGCCACACTTCCCTCGGTCAGGTCATCCTCTACCCACTGCACTCGGCCCCGGTACTCCTCTGTCTGCATCTCACTCATCTCAGCTCCGTCCTGGTGTGCAAACAGCATGTGCGTGCCGGGCTCCGAGCGGTACCACCTCACCTCCATGTGCTCTGCGCTCCTCTTGGGGAAGAGCTGACAAGTGAGCAGGGCATCTTCCCCGACTCTGGCCAGGATGCGATGAGCAGGACCAATCACTCTGAAGTGCTCTGCAAAAGAGTGCAGACAAGGAACCAGGGAATGCCACTGGAAGCTAACTTGCTTGCTTTGGGAGACGTTGCTACCCAAACGGAGGTCATGGAGGAGGCAGGCTTCAGTTTCAGTGTTTGGAGAGGCCCAGCTTGGCGATTTGCACACGTGGCTGTTACAGGGACAATTCCGTGTACTGAAAATAACACACAGCTCACAAATGTGAGTCAGTGCCAAATCTATCACTAGCTGTGTGGTTTGGGGCAAATCCATTATTTTCAGTGAGATTTGAGATTTTAAATCTCAATTTCTTCACCTTTAAAATACTGCCTTCATCTCTGGGGTGTTTTCATTCTCAAATAAGTTAATGTGTAAATACATTCTTAATTGGGAACCATATTACTGAATTACTTTATATTTTATATTTTACTAGGAGCCCAGTTCACAAAATTCATGCATAAGGTGTGTGTGGGGGTATCTCTCAGCCCAGCCTGCACCATCTCTAATCTGGGACATCCCTTTCACAATCCAGGACTGCTGGCTCCCAACTGCTCACCTGCCTGCCTTCCTGATTGCTCCTAACCGCTTTTGCATGCCAGCCTAATCAACCCCTAACCACTCCCCTGCCAGCCTGATTGATGCCTAACTGCTCCCCTGTAGGCTTAGTTGCCCCTAACTTCCCTCCCCTGCAGGCTGGGTCCCCTCCTCAACTTCCCTAACCTGCAGGCCTGGTTGCCCCCAACTGTATTCCTCTGCAGGCCTGCTCACCCCCAATTACCCTCCCCTGCAGGCCTGGTCCCTCCCAACTGCCCTCCCTTGCAGGACTGATTGCCCACAATTGCTCTCCTCTGCAGGCTATCTTGTGGTGGCCATCTTGTGTCCACATGGGGGCAGCCATCTTTGACCACATGGGAGCAGCCATCTTGTGTGTTGGAATGATGGTCAATTTGCATATTACCTCTTTATATATAGGATAGTGATTTAGAGCTCATGATTTCACTTTATATTGCAAGTGACTGACATTGTAATAACTTTTCTTAAAAATTTAGGTAATACATTTATTCAATAGATTTTTCAACTTTTCAGAGTTGTTCTTGTCCTGGGTCAAACACTGAGGTTTTGGTTGTTGCTGTTTTGTTGTTGTTGGTGTGTGTGTGTGTGTGTGTGTGTGTGTGTGTGTGTATATGTGTGTGTCTTTCTTTGTGCTCTGGAGCAGGCAGGACTTCTGTCCGTGAGGCTGTTGTAGAGGCAGTTGTCACAAGGAGTTTGTGGTGCATTAAGGGCAGTGATTTATCTGGAGTTTGAACCTTCCAATCAAATGTTGAGTCATGTTTTACTCCTTCATTGTTATCTGCAAATTGAGGAGGTTAATAGTTCCGTGTTAGTCAATATGCTTAATCATGTCCTCTGTCAAGTGTGCCGTTTTCTCAGCCTCCGAGCTGCAGGACTTCGTGCAGGTCCCACCCCCTTAGTAGGAGCCCGCCCTTGCTTAGTGGCTCAGTGTCATGTAGAGGCTCCTCACAGGGTCACCTGCTTGCTTGTTAATGGAACGCACTAGAGCCAGAGCTGCTATCCCACCTGGTGGCTGCTTCCCCATGAGGGACCTGCCTTGCCGAGAGCACAGGGCAGCTCACCCTGCGTAGTCACTGCAGCCCAGGTAGCTGCGCCTTCCAACGCCCTGGCTGGTGCTTTTCCCACTTTGCCTGCTGAGTTTCCTAGGGGCTCGGACGTTAACCACTAACACTGCATTTTCATAATCCTTTTCCAAAGCACAATATTTTGACAACAAAACCTTGCTACTGAGATTTCCAAGCCCTTTACTGGAAGTCTCTCCTAGTTGTTTATTTCCAGGTGTTTTCATGCTACTTGATTTTTGCTACAAAACATTTTTCTAGCCCCAAGTGCCCTCTGCAGAGGAGCAGGAGGAGGAGGAGGAGAGGGAAGAGGAGGAGCCCTCATCCATGCTCTGGGGCTGACTCGGTGCTCCACAGCCTCCTTTCTCGGCTCTGTATGCCTGTAAAGCTGAGGAAACAGAGGAGGAGGTGCTCAAGCAGCTGTCCAAGGCAGCGTGGCGGGAGGTGGAGGCCCTTTTGGAACCCAGATGTTTGGTCCCAGGACCTCACCCTCCCTAGTGTCCTAGCCTTCAGGCTGTGGACTCTGCACCGGTGCGCAAAATGGCAGGGCGGCCTACCTGTCTGCTTCATGGTGAGCAGCACAAAGAGGAAGGAGGCGGCCGCGCTGGGCAGGCTGTACCCTGGGAAGTCCACCATCCTCCCTGGAGCAGAGAGGAGAGAGCGCAGCCACGTCTGAGTGAGGCTGTTTCAACGACCCGCACCGCACACTTGGCTCCCAGGATTTTGAGGTTCCCAGGATTCTGAGGTTCCCAGGGTTCCCTGGCTCCAGGTGGTTCGGTTCCGTGGTCCTATGAGGAGTCACCATTGCCACCTTCACAAGCAAACAGGGAACCGGCCTGGGCTCCCTCCTGGGTTATTGCCCAGCCACTCCCCCACCCTCAGCATGCTGTTCTCTGAGCTGCGCTCAGGCCTGAAGGCAGATTCCTGATGGGAATGAAACGCTTTCCTGGACTGAAGGGGCAGTCATATTTACTTTTAAAGATCGCCTTAGTTCGTCTATCTGAGCATGCAGAAATCCTAGAGCAGGAGGCAAATGTTTGCCCAGGCCTCCTGCAAAGGCCTGCGTCACAGGGCCACCTGCAGGAAGAAGGGAGGCACCGGCCTGGGGAGCCGGAGGGCGCTTAAAGTGGGGAGGAGTCTGGAAATGGTGCCCTCTCAGCGATGACCTAGGGAACAGCCCAGCCAGCCTTGCTGGGTTGGTGTGAAGACACCTGAGTGACTAAAGGGAGGAGCCCCGCAGATGCTGGTAAACCCACGGGCCACTGTGCCTACCGTCATGCCTGGTGCCTGCCTCCACGGTGCCTTCCTGCCATTGGAAAGCTCTGGGGCCCACAGAGCCCAGCTTCCGTTTTGAAGATGGGGAACTTCTGGATGAAAGGAATATCAGACCTGCTCTACCGGGTGTGTCAAGTGCCTTACTGAAAGGAATTCCTGCTTCACTCCAAGCAGAAGAGCTGGTGGCTGTAAGCCAGAAGCCAATGTCGGGGAGACTGCAGGGCGGGGATCACAGCCCCCTGAGCCGAGCCTGGGACTCTCGCGCTCTGGGAGTTGCTCTAACTCTCACTCTGCTTGGGGTTAAGCGATGCCCACTTTCACCAAAACCTCTCAGGGATCGGCTGTGCACCTAGTCACAGTGCCCAGGTCCAAGAGAGCGCCACAAGGTTTACATGAAACCAGGCTGGCGCTTTGGAAGGCATCAGTGCCGCCCGGGGAAGGACTAGCAGAGGCCTCCTTGATGCCCTGGAATAAGCAGAGACCTCATTCCCCAAGGCCCCGCCCAGCACCCTCATTGGTCCTGACTGGGAAGAAGGGCCCGCACTTGTGGGCCTGTGTCCCTTCAAGTCCTTTATGTTAACTTGGGGGGGGGGGGGGGAATGGGGGAGGGGAGCGGGCCTACAGCTGCAGCAAAAGCTGTCCAAATCAAGGAAGCTTTGGGAGAAAGTTGTGAAGTGCGTCTGCCCCTTGCTGGTGCTGGGAGAGAGCTCTGTGCCGGGTATGAACTGGAGTCACAGGGGGAGGAGGCATCCAGTAGGGGGCAGCTGGGGTGCTGCTGACCATCCCACAGAGCACAGGACAGCCCGCAGCCCGCAGTCAGAGCCCAGGGAAGTCTCCACCTGGCCCCTGGGCCACCACGTGCAGGGAGTTGTTGGCACACTTTCTGTAGTAACCGGATTTAAATTGTGACTTGAAATAACATTTTAGCGGTAAGCCTTTTGACACCTCTATTTTACTGTCTGAATGTAGGCCAAGAATCTCCCGAAGCGGTCCTGGATGTTGCATATGGCCAGCCCTGGCATTGTCAGAAAGATGATCCAACGTGTGGGTCACCAGATTCTGAAAAACCCATTTCACTTACTTTCCGGCTGAAGCACGAGTGTCAGGGGCAGGGAGGAGTGGTCTGTGCTAGGTGTAAGGTGGATGACAATTCTGAGCCCCAGGTCTGTGCACACAGTCAGGCAGCATCACTCTGCAGAACATTACAAACTGCCATGCCATCCGTCATGAGAGGTTTTCTTGTTTTAAAAAAAAAAAGCCTCAAAACGTAAATTCTCAAAAGGCCAAGAAACTGCAGTAATTAACTAGTGAGAATTAAGTGAGTTCACCAAATGTGAAGTAACTTAAAAAATAGAAGCAGCGACACATGCTCAAAGGTCATGCTTACAGAGAAAGTGAAGGGTCCTTTGACACGGGGGGCACTTTCCTGCTGTGAGCGGAGACCCTCGCCACACTTTCCAATGGAGCATTGTCCCTGCATTGGCAGACAAGGCCACCGAGGCTCAAGACCCCAGCACTGTGTGTGAAAGGGCCCAGGTTCCCCAGGCTTCTGAGTGCTGACCTGCGCCCTCTGCACCAGCCTGCTCGCAGATGCACTGGGAGGCCACGCAGCCCCTGAGAAGTCGGAGGGTGAACCCAAGTGGGAGGGGTTCCGACAGGTGGCAGTGGCCCCACCGATGCCAACTGTCCATACCCGCTCCTTTGTCTCTTAGCCCCCCGCCCTACGCCAGTCCTGCGCTGGGTCCCACACTCACCTGTGTGCCTCGCTCGGGGACCGGCTTCTGGGCCCCTCCTCACTGGAGCTCAGGTGCTCCCTTCATCCACGCAGCAGGTGACCAAGGTTGGAGAACAGCTGTGGGGCGGGGCAGGGAGCAGCCTGGCCCAGCCAGGGAGGGCTGGATGCTGCCTTGCCCCAGGCTCCAGGAAATCAGATTCCAGTGGAGAGGCGTGTCCTTCCCTCAGCTGTAATCCTCTGAATACTGACACTTGGACCTGTGAACTTTGCCTGGGTCTAGATGTGAATTTGTTCCGCCTGCAGACTGAATGGTGGCATTAGCTGGGCTCACCCGTCCCTGAAAGCCAGGGCAGGGCATGGCCCGGGTGACTCAGGGTCAGGCCCCACACAGCAGCTCTGCCTCCACCACTCTCTCTGCCTCTCAGAGGTCACGGACCTCCAGCCTGGGCTAAGGTCTTGGCAGACGTACTCACAGGGTTAGAGCTGGAAGCAGGGCTGAGCCTGGGCTACCCCAGCCTCTTGCTGAGGAGAGAACAGAGGCGGGGGAAGGAATGGCCTTCTCCAGCAGCACAGCCCAGGCCAGGTTGGTTCTTTACCCCCTTTGCTGAGGAATAAAGAGCTTAACAACCCCCGGATAGCAACCAAAGAAACCGAATAGGCTTCTCAGCACAGTCTTTGGGCACAAAATTACAGCAATCGAGCTTGTAGGCCACTTTATGAATGTGGATTGTTCAGGCTGAATTTCCTCCTAAGACAGTTTTTCTTGAATCACCGTGAAGGTAGCCCTGGCCCGTAGGTGTATTCTTAGGGATTCAAGAATCCCCAGACCAACCTCATTTTTGAGGTTCATTTTGGTGTAAAGCACAAGTATATGTGACATGCCTTTTTCCCGAAGGTCTCCCCTCGCCTGCTGTGATCATGTGATCAGCCCACAGTTGGCGGCCCACAGTTGGAGATCTGACATGAGGTGGCCACTCCTTTTTCTCAATGACAGTTGGCATGCAGTAGTATTTTATAATAGTTTCAGGTGTGCAGCAAGGTGGTTAGGGCAGGGCACGGCCCGGGTGACTCAGGGTCAGGCCCCACACAGCAGCTCTGCCTCCACCACTCTCTCTGCCTCTCAGAGGTCACGGACCTCCATGTAATTCACAGAGTGAGCCCCTGGTACTTCCAGTGCCCACTGACACCATATTAATTATTACAACATTAGTGGCTCTGTTCCCTACACTGTATTTCACATCCCATGACTGTATTTATCTCCCAACCTGTACTCTCAATCCCTCCTCCTTTTTCTCTCAGCCCCTCCCCTCTGGCAACCACCAGTCTGTTCTCTGTTTATTTCATCCCTTAGATTCCACATAGGTGTGAAGTCATGTGGCATTTGCCTTTCCCTGTCTGACCTATGTCATGTAGCTTAATGCCCTCTAGGTCCAACCACGCTATCGCAAAAGCTAAGATTTTGTTCCGGAGCTTGCTATTCTTTTTTATTTTTTTAAATAAATATTTATTGTTCAGATTATTACAATTATTCCTCTTTTTTATCTCTATAGCTCCCCTCCACCTGGCTCCCACCCCACCCTCTGCCCTTACCTCCCCCTATTGTCCTCATCCATAGGTGTATGATTTTTGTCCAGTCTCTCCCTGCACCCCCTCACCCCTTTTTTCCTGAGAATTGTCAGTCCACTCCCTTTCTATGCCCCTGATTCTATTATATTCACCAGTTTATTCTGTTCATCAGATTTTTAATTCACATGAGTTTTAGATTCACTTATTGACAGATATGTACTTGTTGTTCATAATTTTGATCTTTACCTTTTTCTTCTTCTTCCTCTTCTTAAAGAGTACCTTTCAGCGGTTTGGTGTTGATGAACTCCTTTAGTTTTTTTCTTATCTGTGAAGCTCTTCATCTGCCCTTCAATTCTGAATGATATCTTTGCTGGGTAGAGTAATCTTGGTTGTAGGTTCTTGCTATTCATCACTTTGAATATTTCTTGCCTCTCCTGTCTGGCCAGTATAATTTCTGTTGAGAAAGCAGCTGACAGTTGTATGGGTGTTCCCTTGTAGGTAATGAACTGTTTTTCTCTTGCTGCTTTTAATATTCTCTCTTTGTCTTTTGCTCTTGGTATTTTAATTATGATGTGTCTTGGTGTGGTCCTCTTTGGATTCCTTTTGTTTTGGGTTCTGTGGGATTCCTGGACATGTAAGTCTATTTCTTTCACCAGGTTGGGGAAGTTTTCAGTCATTATTTCTTCAAATAGGTTCTCAGTATCTTGCTCTCTCTTTTCTTCTGACACCCCCATAATTCTGATGCTGGTATGCTTGAAGTTGCCCCAGAGGCTCCTTACACTGTCTTCCAATTTTTGGATTTCTTTTTCTTTTCGCTTTTCCAGTTGAGTGTTTTTTGCTTCTTTGTATTTCAAATCTTCGACTTGATTCTTATGTTTCTTTAGTCTGCTGTTATGTCTCTGTATAATATTTTTTATTCCAGTCAGTGTATGTTTAATTTCTAGTTGGTCTTTTTCATCTCTAGTTGGTCCTTTTTCACCTTCTCTTGGGTCTCATTAAAGTTATCTATCTTTTCTAGGAAATTCTTGAAAAACCTTATAACCGTGGTTTTGAACTCTATATCCAGTCATTTGTTTTCCTCCATTTCTTTCGTTTGTGATCTGTTTCTTTGTCTCCGAATTTTCACTGCTTCTGTGAGTTGGTAGAGTAGCTTTGTGTGCTAGGTGTCCGATATGGCCCAGTAGCTCCGCCTTTCCAGTTAACTGAGGTGGATTCTCTTGGTGCACCCCTTTGTGGACTGTGTGTACAGTCTTTTTGTATTTAAGTCTTGATTGTTGTTGATATCACTGGGAGGAATTTACCTCCAAGCCAATAGGTTGTGTGGATCAGCTGTGGCAACACCGGGAGAACTTCTGTGCTGGACTCTGCCTTAAGACTTGCAAGATTGCAAAAGCCTCTTTGCTAGGCTTGGATGGGTGGAGTCTCAGGGCTAAGCAGACAGCCTTGGCTTCCCATCAGCCCCTGGTCTCAGTGTTCCTTGGAAACTGCTGAAGCCCTCTCTGTACACAGGTGCACATGCCTCCAGATCTCTGTCTTTCTGGTTCCCCTGAGTTTCTGTGTGCTCTGGGATCCCGTATTAGTCTGGGTCCCCAGGATTTCGCCCAAAAGAGGTTCATTGTGGTCCAACCTGAATTTCAGTGAAGTTGGGAGGGTCTGTTTTTCTCCCGTTAGAGAAAGCCAGTGGCACAATCAGCAGTCAGTCCTCTGTGTGCACTTTTGCACACACCTCCAGACCTCTGTCTTTCATGGCCCCGCTAAGTTTCCCTGCACTCCTCCCTTTTCACAACAGTCCAGACTCCCCTATATGATTCTCGCCCAGAACTGGGGTTCAGTGCAGTCAGAAGTGGGGTTCAGTGTAGTCGGGAGTTTCTGTTTCCCTCCCGCTAGAGGAAGCCAGCCAGGAACTCCACTGCCCATCCTCTCCACGTGCGTGTCTCTGTACCTCAGCTTTTGCAGCTCCTCTGAGTCTCTGTGAGCCCCTCTCTTTCCTCTAGTTGTAGAATTTCCACCCAGGCAGCTTTCCTGTGGTTCTGGATGATGTCTGTTCTGTCTTTTTATTGTAGTTTTGAAATTGTTGTGTGAGGCAGCAGTGTAGGTGTTCACCTATGCCACCATCTTGGTTTCTTTCTGGAACTTGCTATTCTTAATGTGAGCATGTTCCTTTCACCTTTCAATGTAAATAAAGACCTTTCGCCCTGTGCAGGGTGAGAGGTGTGAAGAGAGTGAAAAAAAAGTAAAAGTTGGTGTCTCCTTTCCCTGTGTCTGCCTCCATCCCCCAGGGCGGATAGGGCCCCTTCCCTTTGTTGCAGGAATGACCGTGGTGCCCACAGCCTTACCTCCCCACAAGGCTGCAGGGGACAGCAAAGGGAAGGCAACAACCACCACCCCTCACTTCCCACAGCCCCTCCCCCACACCCTCTGTTAAGAAGAGGTGGCCCGGGAAGGCTCCGGGACTGGAATGGAAGTTTGCTGCCTAAAATGCTGGCACAGAGTAATACAGCAGAGGAGAGAGATGGTGGGGATATGATGGTCATCACTAAGGCAGTGACCACCAGGTGCACAAAGTGGCCATGACAGGAAGCGGGGATCAAGGTGGAAAATATGAGGGGATACTCTCCAGCCACCCTGCACCTCTACTCAGAAACAACCCTGGGGGGTAGGGGATGAGGGGCTGAGTATAAAGACGCATGCGCTGAGAGAGCGGGTGCCAGAGTACCTGGCTGGCTTTCTCTGGCGGAAGGGAAATGGAGACACCCAACGGCATTGAACCCCTTATCTTACGACACTAAACCCCAGATCCAGCCAAAACTCATACAGGGAGAGTTTGGACTGTGAAAAGGGAGAGGTGCACGGAAATTTAGGGGAGTTGCAAAAGATCAGAGGCCTGGTGGCATGCACGGCACTGCGCACAGGACAGATTGCTGATTGTGCCGCTGGCTTTCCCGAGTGGGAGGGAGACAGACCCTCCCAACTGTGCCACTTCCAACTCCACTAAACCCCTGTTTCAGGCGAAACCCTGGAGATCTAGACTCGTGTGGTCCTGGTGCGCAGGGGAGCCAGAAAGGCAGTGGTTAGAGACACTGCGGGCGCACGTGCAATTACTCAGTCACGTGAGACTCAGGGGCCATGGACGGCGGGGCTGACTGGAAGGTAAGACAGTCCCTTAAGCCCTGAGACTCCACCCCTCCCAAGCTCAACAGAGGCTTCTTCAGTTTTGCAAGTCTGGTATCATAAGGCTGAATTCAACACAGAAGTTTCCCCAGCATAGTGAAAATGCTGAGACAAGGGAAGGGATCACAAACAAAAGAAATGGAGGAAAAAAAACGACTGGATATAGAGTTCAAAACCACACTTATAAGGTTTTTCAAGAATATGCTAGAGAAGTTGGATAAAGTTAGCGAGAGCCAAGAGGAGATGAAAAAGGACCAACTAGAGATGCAAAAGATCCAACTAGAGATGGAAAAGGTCCAACTAGAAATTAAAGATACACTGACTGAAATAAAAAATATTATACAGAGTCCTAACAGCAGACTAGAGGAAGGCAAGAATCAAGTCAAAAATTTGAAATATAAAGAAGCCAAAAACACTCAACTGGAAAAGCAAGAAGAGAAAAGAATCCAAAAATGTGAAGATAATGTAAGGAGCCTCTGGGACAGCTTCAAGCGTACCAACACCAGAATTGTGGGGGTGCCAGAGGAAGAGAGAGAGCAAGATACTGAAAACGTATTTAAAGAAATAATGACTGAAAACTTCCCCCACCTGGTGAAAGAAATAGACTTACAAGTCCAGGAAGCACACAGAACCCAAAACAAAAGGAATCCAAAGAGGACCACACAAAGACACATCATAATTAAAATACCAAGAGCAAAGACAAAGAGAGAATATTAAAAGCAGCAAGAGAAAAACAGTTAATTACCTACAAGGGAGCACCCATACGACTGTCAGCTGATTTCTCAACAGAAACGATGCAGGCCAGATGGGAGTAGCAAGAAACATTCAACGTGATGAATAGCAAGAACCTACAACCAAGAATAATCTATTCAGCAAAGCTATCATTCAGAATTGAAGGGCAGATAAAGAGCTTCACAGAGAAGAAAAAGCTAAAGGAGTTCATCAACTCCAAGCCAGTATTCTATGAAATGCTGAAAGGTACTCTTTTAGAAGAGGAACAAGAAAAAGGTAAAAGCCAAAAAATTATGAACAACAAATACATATCTATCAACAAGTGAATCTAAAAATTAAGTGAATTAAAAATTTGATCAACAGAATAAACTGGTGAATATAATAGAATCAGGAGCACAGAAAGGGAGTGGACTGATAATTCTCAGGGGAAAGGGGTGAGGGAGAGACTGGACAAAAATCATACACCTATGGATGAGATCAATGGGAGGGAGGTAAGGGCAGAGGGAAGGGTGGGAGCTGGGTGGAGGGGTGCTATGGAGCGGGAAAAAAAGAAACAAATGTAATAATCTGAATAATAAAGATTTAATTAAAAAAATAAAAAGTTAAAAAGAAAGAAAGAAAGAAAGAAAGAAAGAAAGAAAGAAAGAAAGAAAGAAAGAAAGCATCTGGTCTGGCGGGTGGTGGCGAGGCCGTGACAAAGGCCAGCCTTAGGGTTAGCCTTCAGTAAACCAGCTGTTTTCACTTGAACAGGAGAGTGATAACGCCATGTTGGGGACCCTCCCTGTCCTCTTCAATCAGGAATCCTACCCTTCTTGAAGATCAGCACTGTTTCTTCCCACCCAGCCGAGGCTTCCTGTCTTTCCACAGCATGCCTCTCCCCTCTCCTCTCCTGTCCCTGAGGTTCAGGCCAGGGGACGGCTGCCCTCTGCAGCACTCTGAGTTCTACCCCTCAGTGTACACTGTCCTCTGATGGTCGAGTCATGCCCCAGTGGCCAGGAGAGAGCCGGGGAAAGCCTGTGGAGATTCCCAGTGTGACCCAACTCTGATTCCCTTTCCCAACTGTCTGGGTGGTGGGTGCTCAGGGGCCCCAGCTGTCCAGGTGGTGGGTGCTCAGGGGCCCCAGTTGTGCAGGTGGTGGGTGGGTGCTCAGGGGCCCCAGCTGTCCAGGTGGTGGGTGGGTGCTCAGGGACCCCAGCTGTCCAGGTGGTGGGTGGGTGCTCAGCAGCCCCAGCTGTCTGAGTGGTGGGTACTCAGGGTCCCCAGCTGTCCAGATGGTCGATACTCAGGGTCAGTGCCTCCTGGGCTGCTGACATGAGCTCATGAGAGGAACCACTGCTGGATCTGGGCCCATCCTGGGAAGCGACCTATAAGATCTTCTGTCCTTTGCAGGAGGACAAACTGTAACCTGTAGGGTTGAGGTCTGATTAGAATTTCTAAAAACTTGATCCTCTGCAGGAAACTGAACATTGTCTCACTAATAGAAAGATGTGGACAGGAAAATAGAAGGCTGGTCAACCTAATTGCTCTGAAAGGTCAGAGCTAACCACTCACGGTTTAGTTGAAACGTTGTTAGCTGAAGCAGCCTCCACCTGTTTGTCTTATGTATTTTTGTTATTGGAATTTCCTGCCTAAAGGCTATGGGTGTATCCCATAGTCTCAATAAAAGAGATAGCAAGGCCAGAGGATAAGGTATTCTTCTCACTAGAGGTAGGCTCCCACCTGGCCCCCCAATATTCCCAAATTAATACTTTTCTTGTCTCTTTTCATTTGTGTGTGGCCTCCTCCAGAACCTGAACCCTGAACGGGAACCCTGAACCACACAGGATGTGAAAGGGGTTTTCACAATCCAATAACGTCCTCACAACCCTTTCCATCTGATATTTCCCCACAGGCAGCGACTGGAAGAGAGGGAGGTTTCAGGAAGAGCTGACCTGCTCTTTTATTAAGGAGGTCACTGTCCTCTCAAGGGAAATGTTCACCCTTTTTATTTTATTTTTTATACCATTTTCATTATTTTATTTTATTTTATTATTTTTTAAATATATATTTTATTGATTTTTCGCAGAGAGGAAGGAAGAGAGATAGAAAGTCAGAAACATCAATGAGAGAGACATCGATCAGCCGCCTCCTGCACGCCCCCTACTGGAGATGTGCCTGCAACCAATGTACATGCCCTTGACGGAATCAAACCTGGGACCTTTCAGTCTGCAAGCCAAGGCTCTATCCACTGAGCCAAACCGGTTTCGGCACATTTACCCTTTTTAAACACACACACACACACACACACACACACACACACGTGTTTTTATTGATTTTAGAGAGAGAGGAGAAAGAAAGAAGGGAGAGAGAGAAACATTGATCAGTTGCCTTCCATATTCATCCTGATGAGGGATAAACCCAAAACCTAGGTGTGTGTCTGACCAGGAATTGGACCTGAACCTTTGGTGAATGGAGGACACTCCAGCCACTGAGCACCAGGTCAGGGCATTTACTGTTTGTAGCACGTTATTCCCGAGCTAAGCAGGGCTTCCCTCTCCCTCCTCCACCGGATTGTGCAGGATCTCTACTCCCTCAGGTTTCTGCTCATCACCTCCATGCTCCACCCTCCTGTGCACCTGGACCGGGCCTCTAATGAAAGGTGAAGCAGGGACAGGAAAGATCGTACAGAATGAAAGAAAGTAGGGAAGGGGCAGGTGACAATGTATGGTTTTCCCAGCTTTACACTTTCCAGCCATTAATGGAGAAGGAGGCATTGGAAGGTGGTACCTTCCATATCTGAACATGGGTTTTCAATAGGTCTTGAAATCCAGACTACACACACCATTTGATTACCATGCTAGAAGCCCCGCTCGCACAATATCGTGTGCAAGTAGCTGGCCTCCACTTGCCTCAGCTGGCTGCTCTGTTCATATCTCTCTGCTGCTATAGCTCGCTCCCTGCCCTGACCTCCGAAAGAGTCACTGCTCATTTGGTTATGACGGCATTATGGTGTTATGGCCACAGGCCTTTAATTAATATAGATTAGAGGCCCAGTGCATGAAATTTGTGCATGTCCCTCAGCCCAGCTTGCACCCTCTCCAATCTGGGACATCCCTCTCACAATCCAGGACTTCTGGCTCCCAACTGCTCACTTGCCTGTCTGCCTGCCTGCCTGATTGTCCTTAACTGCCTTCCCTTGCCAGCCTGGTCACCCCTGCTGGCCTGGTGACCCCCAACTGCCCTCCCCTGCAGACCTTGTTCCTCCCAACTGCCCTCCCTGCTTGCTATCTTGTGGAGGCCCTCTTGTGACCACATAGGAGTGGCGATCTTTGCCCACATGGGGTTGGCCATCTTGTGTGTATGGTCAATTTTTATATTACCTCTTTATTATATAGGATCTGAGAGTTAATAAAGCTAAAGTTATTTTCCCAAAACTTCTCTATTTACTGTCCTTGCAAACAAGCTTTGGCTCACATAATTTTCAGTTTGAGAAGTCATCGGGGGTAATCTTTAATGTTTGATCTGTCTGCACGAGAAGGGGCATGCGGGACAACACAGGAAATACCTTTGGATTCTAGATACTTTCCCACATGTTGTGAAGGGACGGACGAGGTGGGTGCCACTGACAGGCAGCACCACAGAACTGGGAGTGGGGAAAGAGTCCAACAGAAACGGTGCTGGGAAAGCACTCTCTGACACATAAAATAGGCAGCAGGTGAATAAAACAGGAAAGACTAGGCCAGAGCATGAAAATGTTTGTGGTAGCTCTGTTCCAATGAGAGGGCCTTTGGAAAAAGCTAGAAATCTGAATGCTTGATTTTCTGATGATGCCTATAAACCAGGAACAGGCAGCACTAAGGGAGGCAGTTATTCCATTTCTAGAAGCAAATCCATAGCCTTGGCTTTCTTATGTCCTTAATGTTTTTCTCTTCTTTAGACATGGCATCCAGGTAGAAACCCTGCTAGGTGCCGGGGCAGAAGAGCCAAGTGGACAGGCATGAGGGACCGGTGTACGTGGAGGATGAGTTTTCTCTGCTCACCTAGAGATGCTGGGTCAGGCACAGGCAGCCCGGAAAGCACTTGGGTGGGTTGTGGGGAGGGCAAGTCTCTAGCTAACCCTGTGGAGGTCAATAACATTTACATCCCAAATCATCCAGGTAAGTATCCAGCCCCAATCTACATGAATAAGAGCAACAAGGTATTGGCCAAGACCATATGGGACAGAGTCATGTCTGCAAATGACTTCCTAACCAGCAAAGGCCAAAAACATGAAGGCAAAGCAGAGGTTGCTTTCCAGGTCCCAGCTGCAGGGGGAGGGACTAGTGCTGTTCTTCACAGGAGGAGGAAGCTGAGGTTCAAGGGGAAACCCAACAGGAAGCTGCAGCAGCTCCAGAGGACTCTTGAGATTTGTGTTCCTTTTCATGTGGCTCAGTTCTTGTTGCACAAAAACACTCACAACATGTATCCACTGGGCATGTCCATGTCCAAGGGTCCGGAGGACACATTTTAAATTCATGGCTCACAGAAAAGGAGGGGCCCTTCAGGTACAAGTGGACTTTCAGTACAAACCTGAACATCTAGTATGAAGGAGGAGCTAGAAATAGACAACCCCTCACAGGGACTGAAGCTCATGTTTTAACTGATTCAACCTTGATTGGAGTCCATTGGTTTGAGGTCAGCGATGCTTCCCTGCCCAATGGAAGCAAACCTAAATGACCTCTAGAGAAATATGACTTCATCTGGAGTCTAAACGCATTCCTCATATTTTCCTTTTACAGAGGCCTCAATTATTTTTTTAAAGGGCATATAGGTAGACAAAACGGGACCCAAAATAAACAGGAAAGAATATCAGACAATAAGAGTAAACTAATGGGACTCTGACTTCCGTGTAGGGAATAGTCAAATTAGCCCAATGCCCCCACTACAACAGTTAGGAAAAGGAAAAATCCCACGACATTCATACTTGGAATGGAAAGAGAGCTGTGCATGCACCATGGACTGAATGAAATAATATCCCATCCTTTCAAGTAAGCTAGAGTCTCCAGCTGTTCCCACCATCCATGGTTATTTGCGATTCCTCACTCAGGCTAAGGAGAGGTCTTGGACCATCTGCTAGAATCAGGTTAGATGGTGGCAGTGACACAGGGATGGAGTGAGAAAGCAGGAATATGGGGGTTCCGTTTCACTCCAGAGTCCCCCACAGGTGTTTTCTTGAGCTGGTGGGCACAGGGCTGAGCTCCAGACCCAAGGCTGCAGAAGCAGACGAGGTCTCCGCCCGTTGTCTGCGCTCAGGACTCTCAGGCCCATGCAGGGAGCTCCCTGCATACAAACCAGATCTTGGGGGAGGGAGACTGGGAAGGGCCAGCACACACTGAAGTTCGGAGCCCCCGCCCCCCCTCGCTCTCTCGCTCTCTCTCTCTCTAACATTTGAAGGGACAGTGACCCACGGGAGGGTAGTTCTGGCCTCTGGTATTGGTGAGGTAACTTGTAATGAAATAAGCTCTTTCTCCAGTTAATTTATTTTTCATGGTTGTGATAAGAACATAACATGAGATCTATCCTCTTAACTAATTTTTAGTGTGCCACACAGTATTGTGCACTTGTAGGGGTGACTGCACAGCAGGTCTCCGTAACTATCTTGTAGAACTGAAACTCTGCCCAGTGAACAGTAGCTCCCATCCCCCGTCCCCATCCCCTGGACACCACCCTCCTGCTCTCTGTCTCCATTGGTTCAACTATTTTAGATCCTCCTGTAGGTGGAACCATGCAGCATTTGTCCTTTCTTAACTTACTTCACCTATCATGTCCTACGAGTTCATGCATATTGTCATATATAGCAGGACTTCCTCCTTCTTTAAGGCTGAATGGTGTCCATTGTGTGTGTACACCACAGTCTTACCACTCATCTGACAGTGGAGATTCGTTTCTCTGCCTGAGTCTCATCTGCAGTTGTGGGCCCCTGTGGTCTTGTGGTGGTAGTACAATGGAGAGTCTCTTGTTCAACCCTCATCAGCTCAGGTCATTTTAGAGGGCACTACCCGACGTCTTGACGAGCTCTCCTTCCCCTTTTTCTGTCTCCAGGGCTACTGCTCATGGCTCCAGTCATGTCACAGCTCAAAGTCCTCTCAGTTAATGTGATGTAACTGTTCAATAGCCTCTCTCTCTCCCTCCCTCTCTCTCTCTCTCTCTTTCTCTCAGAAATGTGGGCTGCATGGTAAGTCGATCTCAGTTATTCTTCCTGAGCTTGGCCAATCTCTCCCATTGTCTCCTCAATAGTGGTGACAAAATCTGACAACGCCGGGGACTTCCTTGCCTCCACCTGTCGGACCCACTACGCTGGGTCTCACTGGGAACCTGCGAGGCTGCAAGTGCTTTTCTGAGAAGCTAGCCTGCCTCCCGAGTGTCACTGCAAGGCTCCCAATTTCCTGTCAGGTGACAACACTGAGCAGTCATGTTGCAGCTGTTTTAAGATATTGCTCCCGAATTCTTAGAGGTGGTATCCATATCCATCTCCCTTAGGTTTGGGATTTTTTGGCAAAAAGGAAAGAGTGGAAATGACGCTGTACTCATCTCTGAGGCCTTGCCTTAGGAAATGAAGCTTCGACTTTGGTTTTCTTAGATGTGCCCATGCTTGGAGCCAGCATCTCAGGAGAGGAAGCTAGGCAGCCACATAGAGACCCTCATGTTTACAGCCAAACCCAGGAAGGCCCTGTCAGTAACCAGCATCAACCACAGGAGTGAGCGAGGGAGCGAGAAAGCAAGCCTCCAGCTGATCCCAGCCTCCAGCTGTGGGGCCACAGCCTTGAGCCACCTTGGCAGATGCTGAATCCTCCACACTGAGTCCAGCCCAGATTGATTCATGAACAAAACAGCTGTTGTAAGCCACTCATTTGGGGGCGGTTTATTACACGTCAATAGATCATTAAAACAATACAATTGTCAATACTGAACTTGGTTACGGTAACCTTGCTAAATTTGCTTATTAATCCTAAAAGTTTTCCTGAAAAGATTTTCTTGTAAAACTATCACATAATTTAATAAAAATGACAATTTAGTTTATCCCTTTCAAGTCCTTCTTTTGTCTAAAAACCATTTCGTTCATTCTAATAGTTGAAGAGCACTGTCTCGGTGTATAGAAGTCTAGGGTAGCAGTTTTCTTCTTGTTTGCCAATTTACTAATCTTCTCTTCAACTCTGTCTAATCTTCCTCCTGGGGTCTTTATTTGAGATGTGTGTTTTTTTTATTTTCAAAGTATCAATTTGATGGGTTTTTAATTACAAATATGTTTTGAAACTTTTAATTTCTCAAATTTATTTTTTATTTGAACATATTAATCATAATAATTTCAGTCCTTTTCATGCTAATTCTAATAAAAAATGTGGACAAAAAAAAAGGGGAGGTTCTGTAGTAAATCAACCTCAAAGTAACCACACAGGATGATCTGATCATAAATTCCTAGCTGAGCAGGTCACGGTGGCAGTCACATCCGGCCGTAAGCAAGTCCTGTCCATAGCTTTGTGCATCTAGGTGAGCACACCTTTGAAATAATGATCACCCTCTAGAGAGCACATGATCTTGTTAACTGTATACAAATCCGGGCCCCACTTGCCTTCTCCCACTTTCAAGTGACTTCCTTATGTTCCCTCCTTAATTCCAAATGCATAAAAGAAATTGCAAACTGTTATTCTCCAGAGCATTTGACATCTTGTTTTCTGGCAATGTTGTCAGTTTGGCTCAAATAAACTCATAAAAATTCTCTAAGGTTTGGACATTTCTTATGTCAACAAAATTATCTATGGATCTGTTTTTGTTTTTTTGTCATTTTTATTTGATTAGCACTGCATGTGCATCTTTATACAATGGTAATTTTTTATTAAATGCTGGATATTACAGGTAAATGAATGTAGAGGGTCTGATGATGTTTTCTCCGACCAGTGCATGTCTCCCTGTTCCTCTGTTGGGCAGAGAAAAGGCTCTGGTCCCTCCTGTCAACCAGTGAGTGAGCTGTCAGTGCAGGGAGACTGTTTATTTCTTCCTGTCCTAGAGCTTCGTGCTCCGTGGCTTTCCAAAAAGACCCCAGTCTTCCTCTTTCCAGTCCTAAAAGACTGAGGATATTTAGACTGAACTTAAGAAATTTTCATTTTTGCTCATTAGTCTCCTATCACGTTGTGGGGACCCTGACCAGACTACTGTGGATGTTCAAGGCCCATGTGCCATACGCATGTGCAAAGACCATGACACAGCAGTGTCACTGCACACACCACACCAGCATACCTTTCTATGACCCAGATACTGATGCCACTGATTGGCAAGAAGCCTCGTTTGTCTGAGTTGATATAAAGATGTGTTGCTGACCAGCCTGTGTGCACTGCTCACACAGTAGGGCTGCTATGTGTGCAAGGGCACTTGTGTCTGCAATAAAGCCTCTCCTCTCTGCCTGTGGCTACTCATGTCTTTTTTCAATTCCTAGCACCCATGGAGGTCCCGCTCCCCTTCCTAAAATCTTTCTTTCATTGCAAAGAGACAGCAAAACTGTCAATCCTGCTGAAACCAGTTTGGCTCAGTGGATAGAATGTCAGCCTGTGGACTGAAAGATCCCAAGTTCCATTCTGGTCAAAGGAATGTACCTTGGTTGCGGGCACAATCCCAGTGGGTGGCGTGCAGGAGGCAACTGATCAATGTTTCTCTCTCATTGATGTTTCTAACTCTCTATCCCTCTTCCTTCCTGTCTGTAAAAAAACAATAAAATATATTTTTAAAAAATCTGTCAATCCTCAGAGCATTTGGATCTTGCTTCCTGGCAATGTCACAATTTGGCTCAAATAAACACGTGGTTAAAATTCTCTACAGGTTTGGACATTTCTGTTGTCAACAGTGATGCCTTTAAAAATGGCATTTTAATATGTAATTATTGTTTTTAGTTGTTACTAGTGGGAGAATTATTCTGCTGTGACCTAAGGCATCCTATACTGACTTGGAAAACAAGAATTCGATTCCTAGTGGTACTCACTAACTCCAGAGACTAAAATCTGATCAATAACATTTAAGATCTGCTAAATCAGATGTTAAACCAAGTATAATTAGCATAAAGAGCATTAATGTTTCTATTAAATACAGAATAGTTGGTGTAAGAATGTCCAATCTATAGAAAATGTTAGGAGTTTGTTAGAATTTATTTGAGCCTAACTGAGGGCAGGCCCAGAAACAATATCTCAACAGACTGAGAAAAGGCTCCGAGAATGGGGGTTTACAGCTCTTTTTATGCATTTGGAATAAAGGAGGGAATGTAACTTGATTTTATTACATGAAATCCATTGGTGGTAGATTAAGAAGGTAAGAGAAAGCAAGGAGAGGAAATCTCTATGATTAAAGAGTAAAATGAATCAATGCATACATCTTTTATATTGGTGGGTAAAGGAGAGTTAATAGTTAACATTTGTAGCAAATAGAAATGGTATTAAAAATAACAAGATCATTGCCGAGACCGGTTTGGCTCAGTAGATAGAGCGTCGGCCTGCGGACTGAAAGGTCCCAGGTTCAATTCCGGTCAGGGGCATGTATCTTGCTTGTGGGCACAACTCCAGTAGAGGGCATGCAGGAGGCAGCTGATCGATGTCTCTCTCTCATCGATGTTTCTAACTTTCTGTCCCTCTCCCTTCCTCTCTGTAAAAAAATCAATAAAGTATATTAAAAAAAAAAAGTAACAAGATCATGAAATCCCTTGAGGGTGGTTATGCCTGAGAGGGATCTGGAAAAGAGCTTTCTCTGCTGTGGGACATTTACACATGGAATACTATGCAGGTGTAAAAAAGGAAGAACTCTTACCTTTGGGGATAACATGGATCGACCTCGATAGCAGGGAGATTAGACTGTTAGGTGAAGTAAGTCAGACAAAGAAAGACAAACACCATATGACCTCACTTCTATGTGGAATCTAGTGAACAAAATAAATTGACAACAAAATAGAATGAGAAGCATGCATGCATGGAAGAGACTGGCAGGGGATCAGCAGGGAGGGCAGACTGGGTAAAAGAAGGTAAAGAGGTTGGCTAAAGAACATATATGATTGCCCACAGACACACGGACTGCAGTGTGGTGAGGACCAGGGGAAGAGTGGGCTGGGGCCGGTGGGAGGTGGGAGAGGGGGGCAGGAAATAGGGGATGTCTGTAATTGTGCCAAAAATAAATTAAAAATAAAAAGGTATGTTAACCTAGATGCACAATGTAATGGTAAAGATAAGCCTCGGGCATGACTCCCCATCAGGACTGCCCAGTTAGGAATTCATGATCACATCACTCTGTGAGGCTACTTTAGATCACTGGGATTTTCAGACTTATTACATAGTCCCTTTTTCATTCACAACATTTTCAAAGTAATTAAAATAGTTAAAAATCCATTAAATATATGGACAACACACAAAACAATTTGTGAGAAAGAATTAGAAAAGAGTAATATATTTATGAGTAATTACTCTGAGTAAACATTATGAACTGAAATAATGTCCTTTGTCACTGGGTGTGTTTCCCTCATGTCTGTGCTCTTCTGCATCCACGGGACTGGAATCTAAACGCTGCTGTTTCTGAGTCTCTGCAACCAGAGGCATTCACATGGGATCAGGAAGCAGGTGCTTCTGGAAGGGTTTGCTGCCTCGGGATGTGGGCTTGCGTACCTCCGCAGGGCCAGGCGGGGCCAGCAGTAACTTCCTACCGTGCGTTTCATTTGCTCTGCGGCTTCCTGGCACTATGTGAGGAAACTTTGGGGTGGCTTTTAGGGTGTAGGGTACAAGTTGCTTCAAAAAGCACAGAAAACATTTCATTGTGAAAGGAGAAAGGAGAAATGCAAGCAGAGGTATAAGGAGCCCTTGTTGGCCAGCCTATAACTAGGTTTTCTATTTACATGGCATTAGCCAAGAAAATATTTGAAATTATTTAGGGTCTTTAGCTATATTTTGGTAGAGTTGCAAATGTTAGAAGTATGCTGTAGTCAGGGTGGCAGGCCCAGCAGGTGTGTTATTGGAGGGTATGAACTGATAAGTCTACGTAAACATTAGTGGCATTTGTGTGTAACCAAGAGGGAGAAGTGGCTGTAGTGTGGTCATGGTCAGAGGCATATGGTGAGAGGTAGTGGTGAAAAACCGCAGGCAGTTATCAGGAGAAGGTAGTAGAGAGTGTGTGGCCCTCTCTGTAAGGGGTGGGTCGGGAGGTTGACTGATAGGAGGTGGATGCCCCCTGGGGAAATCAACAATCTCCATTTTAGAAAGTCAAAGGTACGAGGATTACAGATTAAGCAGGCAGAGGCTGAGAAACAGGATGGACTCTCTACTTCCAAAGCGGGAAAAGCAAAATTGTCCTTTGTCTGACTTTGCCTTAAGAGAGACAGTTTGTGGGCATTGCTAGGGCAAAGGTTTGCGTATCTAGGGTGAAGTTATCTCCAGGGCAGTGGGTCTTGGACTTGCCGATCTGCCCTGAGGTGATGTTATCTCCAGGAGCTCGCTGTGGAGTCAGGGTGATGTAGTCTGGTCTGGGAGTAGGGCTTGGGGTACACACTTGAGATGATGTGGGGCATTTACTATGTTTGTTGAAACAATGGCTTATTTGGAGGGTCTGGGCCTCTGGATTATAAACCACCGAACCAGTAATAATAGGATCAACAATCACAAACAGCTGCACTTGCCAGGTTTTTGGGTTTGGGTGGAAGTTTGGACTTAAATGGCCCCTCAATCTGATGAGTAATCACCTGGCCCAGGGAACAGTCTATGGCTGATAGGTCCCAGGGCAGCCTGCATCCTCAATCTGGCCACCAGCCCCCGTGGTTGAGGCAAGATCAACTATTTATAAAGATAGGTAAGACCCTGACTCATTTAAGGATATATTTGTTGGTCTAGAATTTGAAAGGGAGTTGCCTGAGCAGACCATTGTATATCTCAATTAAACTGGCTACTTGGGGCCTTTCAGGGACAAAGCATTGAATGCTTTTCCCAAGAGCCCAGGATTATGTATTTTGGAAAATGGCAGTATCTTGGTTATTGCCAGTTACTCTGAAGGGAATGAGGAGTGTTTTAGTAAGGCCTTAGGTTGTGGTCTTAACATATGTGGAGAGATGTGTGATTTTGATTTATATTTTGGGTATCTGTGAAACAAGGGATTAGCAGCATTCTTCCCAATTTTCAGACAAGGACCCAAGGGTTTGTAAAAATGTGAAAATGGTGCCATTTGTTGGCCAGGGTATCCAGTGCCAAAATGACTGCCTAAACTCTGGCCAAGTGTGATGTTCTCTGGATCCCATTCTTTATTAAAGACATCCTGGCTAAGGAATGGAAATCAGCCATGTTCCAGTGAGCTCTGTCATGTCTGATGATTAGCAGTGCCATTCATATAGTTCATGAACGTTCACTGATGTTCACTCAGTTTAAAGACTTCCCAGGTGACCAAGGGCCTGGGTTGGGGCGACCTCTGGCATCATGACATCTGGCAAGGGTCTGAGGAGAGAGTAAGCCACCTTTCCTGTAGGTGGGATACACCTCAGGACCCAGCTCTGGCTCGATCCTATCTTAAGAAGGATGTGGTGGCTGGATCAAATGTGTAGTTTCCATGAGCATAAGGGGCAGCTGAGTCTAGAGGGTCACAGGCTCAGGGTTGATAAGAGCTTGTATTTTCCAGGGAGTCTGGTATACAGCTGGCTGTCTATTGTTTCAGTGATGTATATCAGGAGGCCAAGGAGGGCAGCTTCTGGCACCGGAAGCCTTCGGGCAGCTTGAGAAGAGGTTGCCGATGTCCTTCAGAGCAGGAGTCTCTGTGGCACTGTCAGGAGCTGGAGCTGATTTACACCTGGAAGTCAAGTCTGTGAATGAAGAAAATGCCATCACCAGAACCCAAATCATAGAAAAGATGCTGGATATCATCCCTGTGACAGTGTCAAGTGAGTTTATTTGGAGGAGAATGTTATGTGCAGGTCTTAGACCCTGGCTGATACAAGCAAAAGAGAAAGAGGGACCTGGTGCCCTAGGCATCTGTCTGCATCATAACCACTCTCCCCCCTCCTTTTTTCTCTTAAACAAAATCTTTTAGAATGGCTCTTATCTCTAGAAAGCTAACGTTTTCTCTTTTCTTTTTCTCTCTCCTGTCTGTCCCTGATTATTTGGGCTCTCTCTCTCTCTCTCTCTCTCTCTCTCTCTCTCTCTCTCTCTCTCT
>JAAGEH010000192.1:295452-339960 GCA_011751065.1 Lasiurus cinereus | reverse complement strand
TGTGTGTGTGTATTTTTGCTTGTTCATTTGTTTTGTTTTATTTTTCTTTGAATGCTTACCTGACAAACTCCTGGTGGTCTAGAATGGCCTTTGCTGTGATCAGTGGCCTCCTGTCCTAGGATGTTCCAATCTCCTCAGGGGCCTGGGGTCTACATTTAGGAGAGCAATAGTTACCTCAGCTTTTTATCATTGAAAGTTCTGTTTGTGACAATTTGATTTTACAGTGGAGATTCTTAGCATGTCAGCAGGTAGTGGCACTAAGAAAACCCAGGCACCTAAACCTGGTGGTCTGCAATTTGTAATAATAAATGCTAATTAGACTGGACAGCCAGATAAACTTCCAGATGAAGCTGGGGCTTCGAGAGCCAAGGCAAGCCACCCTGGCTGTGAGTGCCAAGCCCTTGCATGAATTTCGTGCATCAGGCCTCTAGTCTCAAATAAGTTGAGAAGCTCCTCAGGGTTCCTGTGGGCATGGATCAAAGTCGTTTCTTCTCTTCTCAGGCAGCTGCTGTAACAAAATATCATGGACTGGGGGACATAAACAACACATTTGTCTGGGAAGCCCAGACGAAGGTACCAGCCTGTGGGGGTCTTGGTGAGAGCCCCCTGCTCACCTCAGACGGCCACCTTCCAGCTGTGCCTCCCATGGCAGAGAGAGTGAGCTCTAGTGTGGACACCTCTTCTTACCAGGGCGCTACTCCCATCATCAGATCTCTGTCACGCTGAAGCACCCTGCACACTGTGCAAATTATTCCACTCATACCTGTGGGACTTTAACCTGCAGAGGTGATTGAGGGACCCACCTGGAGAGGTGAATGCCATACTTCCCTTTCTGGAGAGAAAGGCCCACACACCGCAGACAGCCTCAGAGGAAGCAAGAGGAGGTTTTGGTCAGGGCAGGAGCGGGGAGAGCCCAGGCTAGTCTTTAAGGGGTTTCCACTGGGTGCAAGGGAGGGCAGAGGAAGGACTGGCCAGTTTGAATAATCCCAGTGGGTTGGGGCTGTGGAGGCTGTGGCTGGTGCCTGGTACCTGGTTCTGAGTTGTCTTAGCGCAGGAGAGGGCCTGGTGTGTGAGAGTCATGATGGAGGGTGACTGCCTGCCTAGGTGAGCAAGCTCCGGGGTGACACACTCATAGCTTAGCATTATATTCAACAGTGAAAAGCTGAAATCTTTTTCTTTAAAATCAGAAAAAAAGACAAGAATGTTCATTCTCACCACTTTTATTCAGCATACTATTTAAAGTCCTAGCCATACTAAGCAGACAAGGAAAAAAAGTCATTCAGATTGGAAAGAAGTATAACTGTAATTCTTTACAGATAACACAATACTATGTGAAAATCACCCCAAGGCTCTAACTAATGTGGCTCAATGGATAGAGTGTCAGCCCTCAGAATGAAGGGTCCCAAGAGAGATTCTAGTCAAGGGCATGTACCTTGGTTGCAGGCTCGATCCCCAGTAGGGGGGATTCAGGAAGCCACTGATCACTGATTCTCTCTCATCATTGATGTTTCTAACTCTCTATTCCTCTCCCTTCCTCTCTGGAAGAAAAAAATCAATAAAATATATATTTAAAAAATCATCCTAAGTTTTAAGCAAAAAAATATTAAAATTGATAAATTAATTTAGTGAAATAGCATGATACAAAACTAATATTCAGAAAGCAGTTATATTTTAATGTACTAATAATAAATTATTAGAAAGATAATTTAAAAAACTTGTATGCATCTATATAAACATAACCAATACCCTGAAGGGGTTGGGGCAGATGAGGGTATGTACTGGGGGTAGGGAAGGCTAGGGGGAGGTCAATAGGGGGAAAAAAGGAGACATATGTACTACTATTTGTAATGCTTTAAACAATAAAAAAATAAAAATAATAATTTTACTTAATGTGTATAAAAAAAATAAAAGACAAATAAATAAATTTAACCAAAGAAGTATAAGATCTGTACTCAGACAACTATTCTATCTAATAAAAGAGTAATATGCAAATTGACCATACCTCTGCTATACCCACCAGCCACACCCACCAACCATGACCACCAGCCAATCAGAGCGAGTATGCAAATTAACCCAACCAAGATGGGTAGGGCCACAGAGAGAGCAGGAGGGAGGCTTGGGTTGCCCCTGGCAATGGAGGAAGCCAAGCTTTCCACACACCCTGGCTGGCCCAAGCCTCCACTTAAGGCAATGAAGTTTCAATGGCTGTCTGAGCAGAAGGCTTGGCTCCACTCCAGGCTACAAAGTTTCAATTGTAGAAGATAAATAAATCCCAGATACCAGGGCCTCCGCTTGGGTTGCCCGGGGATGTGGCTAGCCTGCAAACTACCACAGGCCCCTTGCCCAGGCCACCCCATTCCCAAGGGAACACCCACCCTGATCCAGGACAAACCAGCTGCCCCCCACCCCCATGCACCAGGCCTCTATCCTATCTAATAAAAGAGTAATATGCAGATTGAGCATCACTCCAAGACACAAGATGATTGCCCCCATGTGGTCACAAGATCCTGCTCCCATGTGGACACAAGATGGCCACCACAAGATGGCCAGCAGGGGAGGGCAGTTGGGAGGGACCACGCCTGCAAGGGAGGGCAATTGGGGGTAATCAAGCCTGTAGCAGAGGGCAGTTAGGAATGACCAGGCCTGCAGGGGAGGGAAGTGAGGGGTGACCAGGCTCACAGGGAAGGCAGTTAGGGGCAAACAGGCTGTCAGGGGAACAGTTAGGCATCAATCAGGCTGGCAGGGGAGTGGTTAGGGGTGATCAGGCTGGCAGGCAGAAGTGGTTAGGGGCAATCAGGAATGCAGGCAGGTGAGCAGTTGGGAGCCAGCAGTCCTAGATTGTGAGAGGGATGTCCCAGATTGGAGAGGGAGCAGGCTGGGCTGAAGGACACCACCTTCCCCCCACATCCACAAATTTCGTGCACCAGGCCTCTAGTCCTATATAATAAAAGACTAATATGCAAATAGACCAAACAGCAGAACAACTGAACAACCAAACAATTGATCTCTATGATGTGCACTGACCACCAGGGTGTGCACACAGAGCATGGCGCGTGTTGGCTGTAGCCGGATGGTGGAGCAGGTTAGTGGGGGTGCCAGACCATGGCAGAGCACTGGTCGCTCGCTGTCATCAGGGCAAGCCTCTGGTGGTTATTGAAATTTCTTTGCTCCTATGGGCTGCAGTCCTGCCTGGTGCTCACATTTGCTGCTGGCACCAACCCTGCTCACACCCACTGCCAGCTCCCAGTGCCAACCCCCAGTGTCAGCACCAATTACTCAGTGCCATCAGCAGGTGTGAGCAACAGCTGCCAACCCTGATCGCCCCTCAGGGTTTCTCCACCTCCTCCTGTTCCTGAGGGGTGATCAGGGCAGCAGCCGCCTCTTGCACCCACTGCCAGTGCTGGCCCTGCTCACATCCACTGCTGGTGTTGGCCCCAATTGCTCCACATTGTCAGCAGGTGTGAGAAGGGCCAGCACTGTCAGCGCTTGGGGGTGGTGATGGGCGGGAGTGGAGCTGTGGGCAGACAGGATGGGGGAGGTGGGCGCCATGGCATAAGGGGCTGGGCAAGGTCTCAGAGGATGGCTGAGATCCATTACTGTACCCACCACAGCCTTGCTGCCCACAGTTTCTTTTAAGATACACAAATTCATTCACTCGTAAGATATAGAAGAGAAAAATTTAAAAAGTATACATCCCTAACAACACACCAATTACATTTTTTCACAGGACTACAAATAATAAAATTTATATGGAACCCCAAATAGCCAAAGCAGTCTTAAAGAAAAAAATAACATAGTTGTAGGTATCATACTACCTGATATAGAATTTTACTACCAGGCAATCAAAACAGTGTGGTACTGGCATAAAAACAGACAAGTAGATCAATGGAATAGAATAGAGAGCGCAGAAATAGTTCTATGCCCATACGATTAAATAATCTATGACAGTGGAGGCAAGAATATACAATGGGATAAAAACAGGCTATTCAATAAATGGTATTGGAAAAAAATGGATAAATACATGCAAAAAAAAAGTAACTAAAATATGTTCTTATACCATATGCAAAAGTAAGCTCACAGTGGAATAAAGACTTAAATTTAAGACTTGAAACCATAAAACTCCTAGAAGAAAACATAGGCAGTAGACTCTTAGCAATATTTTTTTTGGCTATATCTCTCCAGGCAAGGGAAACAAAAGAAAAATGAGATTACATCAAACTGAAAATATTGTGCAGCAAATGAAACCATCTTCAAAAGGAACAGACAACCTACTGAATGGAAAAGAAATCCACCAAGGATACATTTGATAATGAGTTAACATTCAAAATATATAAGAAATTCATACAATTTAATACCAAAAGCTAATAATGTAATAATTTAAAAATTACCATAGGACCTGAACAGACATTTCTCCAAAGAGGACATACAGATGGCCAACAGACATATGAAAAGATGCTCAATATCACTAATCATCAAATAAATGCAAGTAAAAACCACATTGAGATTATCACCTCACGCCCAGCAGAATGGCTGTTATTAATAAATCAACAAACAATTGTGGGTAATGATGTGGAGTAAAGGGAACCCTTGTGCACTCTTGGTGGGATTTTAAATTGGTGCAGCCATGATGGAAAACAGTATGGTGTTTCCTCAAAATATTAAAAGTAGAACTACCATATAACCCAGCAATTTCACTTCTAGATATTTATCCAAATAAATTCAAAACATTACTTCAAAATATATATGCACCCTTATATTCACTGAAGCATTATATTTACAATAGCAATGATATGGAAGCAACCTAAGTGTCCACAAATGGATGAATGGATAAAGATGATGCGGTAGATATATACAATGGAATATTACTCAGCCATAAATAAAATGAAATCTTGACATTCATAACAACATGGATAAACCCAAAGGCTACTACGCTAAGTTAAAAAAGTTAGAGAAAGACACATACCATATGATTTCACTTACATGTGGAATATAAACAACATAATGTATTGACAAAGAAAACAGAAACAAAGTCATAGATACAGAGAATAAATTGGTGGTTACCAGATGGAAGGGGGTCAGGAGCTGAGTGAATATGGTGAAGGGATTAAGAAGTACAAATTGGCAGTTACAAAAATACTCACAAGGATGTGAAGTACAACATAGGGAATATCGTTAATACACTGTAATAACTATGTATGGTGTCAGGTGACTACCAGACTGTCAGGGTGATCACTTCATGAGATATGTAAATCTCTAATCATTATAGTGTATAACTGAAGCTAATATAATATTGTATGTCAACTGTAACTGAAAAAAAATAAAACTAGAAATAAATATACAGTAAAAGAATTCAATCCTATTGACCCGAAGAGGGAAGCCTAGTCCCAGTTTTACTGTGTTAGAAAAACCAGGAAAGAGATGGCTCCTGAGAGCCTTTGAAATGTTTGCCTATAAGCACATTCAATAAGACAGACAACTATCAGCCCTGCCTGAGGCTGATTTGTGGTTGAAGGGGTTTCAGTGCTTGGAATGGACTCATTCTTGGACTCCACCTGTTACTGTCACAGAATTAGAGACTAGGTTTAGAATACCATTGTTTCCACTTTCAACCCTGACCAAAGGACTAGATTTCTTTTAAATTCAGGCTTCTCAGAATAAGGAAATGCAATTATTATCTAGCAAATTAAATACAGTGGTACCTCGAGATACGAGTTTAATTCGTTCTGTAACCTTAAGGAGTGGGAAACTGAGATGCTCGAGTTGCGGTAAACTGGTGGGTCGTGTGCAGCCGGCCGATCCGCACGATTACTCGTATCTCAACTGTTGCTCTTATTTCAAAGCAAAAATCGCTTGCTCGACGGCTCCTATCTCAAAAACCTCGTATGTTAGGGCACTCGTATTTCGAGGTACCACTGTAATAAGATTTAATGTGATAGCTGTTATTAGCAGTATTTTTAATTGGCGAGGGAGAAAAAGTGTACCAAAAACAAGAATTTCAGTAAAACTAATTACCAGCCCCTGGCCTATTCAAAAGCCACCTCAGAAATCCCAAATACGTTGTTATTCTCTGTCATCACTCTTGATTTTCCTGAAATATCTTATTTATTGCCTTGACTACCCCTCATGCATTACCTTATCTGCTCTCTAGATGGTGTTCTTCCATTCCTGCTCCCCACTCTGCTGTAACCAAGCAACAAACTTCCCTCTCACCCCTGCGCCGGCCCCATGCTGTGAGTCAGAGGGACAAGAGGCCCTGACCTTTGTGTCTTTGTAAACTTCTTCATTCAGGACATGAAGACTTAAAACCTTAATTATTTAAGTACTTTTTAATTTATTTTCTACCACATTCCTCATCCTAAGCCACTCAGCTAGTGGGTCTAGTGATTTATCCTTTACATTTTTTCTCACCTGCATGCTTCTTGTCTTCTTAGCTTTTCTACTATGTGTGGTTTGTATGTTTAGCACCCAACTCCTTAGCCCTGATTACTAACCAAATACATTAGATAAACCATCTTCAACTTTTCAGTTTCTCCCCCTCAATTATACCCACTAGTACAGAGTAAGTGTAAAAGAGGGCTGCATAGACATTCTTAATAATCTTTGAAAATGAGCAGAGCTCTCTCAATGGATAAATACTGCAATAATGCTGCATAGACCCAGAGGGTGCTGGCAGGAACCATCGCACTGGGGTCTGGGCATGGTCAGTTCTTCAGACTCCAGCCTCTAAAGTCCTCCTGACTAAAGGAAAGGTCTGCCCGGCCAGTATGGCCCAGTGGTTGAATGTTGATCCATGAATCAGGAGATCGTGGTTCAATTCTTGGTCAGGGCACATACCTGGTTGCAGGCTCAATCCCCTGTATGGGGCAGGCAGGAGGCAGAGGATCTATGATTCTCTCTCATTATTGATGTTTCTGTCTCTCTCCTTCTTCCTTCTTCTCTCTGAAATCAATGGAAACATACTTTTTTTAAAGCCAAATACTGTTCTTAACACTGCGCAGTTTTATGTGGCACCGAGTAGATGTCCTTTAGTAACTTGTAAGTTCATCACTGTAATGCTGAATGCTTTGAAAGAAAGAATAGATTGATGCCTTTAAAACCAATTTTACTTTTGGAACAAAGCACAGGTAGCTTTAAAATGGTTTGAAAGAAAGTCAGATCTATTCCTAACAAAGACCTCTGTGTAATGCTTACTCTAAGAAAAAGCATGTTATAGCTTAATCCTTGGAGGAACCTGGATTAGGAAAGAGCTTAAGTGCTAGCTTTATGTTCATTCTTTCACTGTAATATAATGTGACTTATATTTTTTAATATATAATGTTTGTCTGATGTGTATCTTCTTTCCTTGGTTTCACCTAAGGGGCCATTAATACAGATACGTCTATAGACTTACATCTTTTGCAGAATTTACAAATGGGAAAAGGTTCATTATTCTCTTGTGACTGACTACAGGGTGTTCAGAAGGTGTAGGAGGGCAGTCTTGTGATATCTTTGGACAGATATGCTCTTTACTTTACTACCTCTACCCCCAATGCATGTGGGAAAGAGACTAACTCACTTGCCTGGAACTTAGTGACGTTATTTCTAGGGCACCCACAGTTTGCTTTAGCTTTAGCTGTCATAGAGACGGGTGGTTGCAAACAATGAACTTTGCTCCTGATGCCCATCAGGAGACCTAGAGGCAGGGTGGCAGATGCTGGAAAGGGTAGCTGTGTTGGAATGCTCTACACACCTACATTTGTGGGCACAAACGATGTTTCAGTGTTTCCTACACCCCAGGTTTAGGCCCTGAGGGAATCTGAAGAGCCTACAAAAGCTCACACAAGAGCAAAGCTCTAATTTGAGGACTAGCAGGCCCGGAACATACACACATTTTATTCCCATGGACATTGCCTGCCTTTTCTCCTCCCTCCCTCTCTCTGCACCCACCCCAGCTAGAACATGCAGAAGAAGAAACACCCAACTCATTCCTGTCTCTAAAACGCTCCAGCAAGGGGGAATAATTATTCATATTCAATTAAACTGAGACTTTTGTTACACAGTACTAAATAACCTAGTTGTTGAATCCTATATAATAAAAGAGTAATATGCAAATTGACCATCATTCCAACACACAATATGGCCACCACAAGATGGCCATCAGGGGATGACAATTAGGAAGGACCAGGTCTGCAAGGAAGGGCAGTTGTGGGCGATCAGGCCAGCAGGGCAGGGCATTTGGGAGGGATCAGGCCTGCGAGGGAGGGCAGTTGGGGGTGATCAAGTCTGCAGGGGAGAGCAAATAGGGGTGACCAAGCTGGCAGAGGAAGGAAGTTGGGGGCTACTGGGAAGAGCAGTTGTAGAAGACCCAAGCTTGCAGGAGAGAGCAGTTGGAAGGATCAGGCCTGCATGGGAGGGCAGTTAGGGGTGACCAGGCCTGCAGGGAAGGGCAGTTAGGGACAAACAGGCTGGCAGGGGAGTGGTTAGGGGGTGATCAGGCTGGCAGGCAGAAGTGGTTAGGGGCAATCAGGAAGGCAGGCAGTTAAGCAGTTGGGAGCCTGCAGTCCTGGATTGTGAGAGGGTCTAAACGGGCAGTAGAACATCCCTGGAGGGGTCCCAGATTGGAGAGGGTGCAGGCTGGGCTGAGGGACAACCCCCTCCTCCGTGAACTAATTCATGGACCAGGCCTCTAGTTAAGATATATTTGTGCAAGTGAAAGGAATTAGAGGGTATTCTGTTAATTAAAATTGAGCACACTCCCCATGGTATGCTACAATTTCTGTGCAATGACGGGGAAATAGCTCCCCAGTGAGAATCTGGAAAGGGGCAATAGCAGACACACGGATTTCAGCTCAATTAAAAATTTCATTAACTGCTTATCCAACCCACCAGTGACATTTGTATGCTTCAGGTTTTCTAAAATACAACAAAACAATACCTTAAAAATAGAGTGTGATCAAATAGCATTTAATTTTAAAATTGATGAGTAAACAAAAATTATATATTTTGATTGATTGAAATATACTTTTCCAGTTCTCCTTCTCGAGTCCCATACACACATAGTGTACTTATGAAACCCATCTGTATCTACAACATCATTCCAACCCGGATGAGACCCCACAGAGTAGGCCTCGTGATAGAGCACCACATTTAAGGTTGAGGTTTCTGGATTGTGTCTTCCATGGACAGTGACTAAAGTCATTCCCTAGTGGGAGAGTGAAAGGAAGACTCACTGCTGAGCGCAGGCATGTTTTCAAAAGATAAAAGCAGTTTTGCATGGCATGGCCTCTGTTCCTCTGTGCAAGTAGCTCTCAAGTTGCCGAATGTGGAAAGAACAGGAGGAGGTGCTGAGCGAGAGAGTGACTCAGACTGTTGATTGGCCAGGGGGAGGCTATTGAAGGCAGCAGCTCTTAGGCTCCTTTCGTGATTTTTCAAATTAATCTTTCCCTTCACAGTCTCTGGATTAGTAAACTAAGCTTGTGCCTCTTGGTGCTCAGATTGTAGTGATGGAACCTGTGATGGGCTAGTAGACAGGTACTCTCAGATGTGGATTCAAAGTTTCCAAACCCTCATGTGTGTGCACACACACTACAAACATAAGAGTGTGTGTGTTTGTATATATAAAAATATGTAAGTATATGTATATATGTATATGTACAAAAACTACCCAAGCAAAGAAGGGCGTTTTAACCCCTGGGACCTGTGCAGAGGGAACTCGGGCCTTCAAAGTGCTGAGTCTCGGGTGGAGGTGAAGAGAGGATGAATCAGACTCTCAAGCTGTCATTCTTGCAGCTGGAGGTGAGCCCAAACACCATGCGGCCCTTATCCACACAGGACATGTTAGGAAGGCCCGTTAGCACTCCACCCCAGCACATTGGTTGAAATCTGCTAGAAACTTATTTCAGCTCCTGTCAGGATTGGAGAAAAGTCCTACATGGAAGAAAAGCCCTTTATCAAACTCTGCAGCTCCTCCAGATGCCTCGGCAGGAAAAGCAGCAAGGTTCTTAGTGCTGGAGGGGGAAGGGCAGGGCAGGGAGCAAAAAGAAGGGGCTGGAGGCTCTCAGAATCTAGCCACACAAACACGAAAGTCCCAGACTTGACCTGTGTGAAAGTTCTCATTTCCCAGGCCTGACCTGTAACCTACATCATATTTTCTCGAGTTCTAAGTTTATTGCTGTGGGGGAGCCAGAATGAGCTACGTACAGTAGATATAGAATTTGCATTTAGTCTTTTTTTTTTCCTTTTTTTTAAATTCTCATTGCCCTCTGTTTGGAAACAGATTTAGGACTCGGCATTTCTTGGGCCCTCCTTGCCCCAGATTTCAGTGGACACACTGCTGTGAGATTTGGGGGTGGCAGCTAGGCTGAGGCCCTCTCCTGCATGGACATGAAGGCTTCCCAGACAGGAGTCTTGGCAAGTCACCTGCTTCCAAGAACATTCCTTCCCTTCTTGAGGAGCTCGATGTCTGCAGTGGCTCCCACAGGCCTCTGACCTCTGACCTCTCAGCGTTGGGGGTCTGTGCTGACTGTGCTCCTCCAGAATGCCTAACAGTGTTAAGTTAAACTTCCTGAAATGGGGCAGAACTGCAGCAAACGTTCCAGGGAGTGTCTACAGGGTTTCTATTTCCTGACTGAACTCTGAGTACAGGGGCTCCTCACCATCCATGCTCCGAGAAGACCCCAGGAAGCTCAGAAACTTCCTCAATCACATCAGAGGGGACAGGGAACCCTGAGGGGTGTCCAGCTAGAAACTTTTCCACCATCGCAGAGAGAGGGAACTGAAAGTCTTTTGCAAAATCTCCCAGATTTAGTAATCTCAGGAGGAGAACCAATCAGTGATTTAGACCAAGCAGTATCATAAGTTACCGAGCAACACCTCGGATTAAAGATGCTATTGTGACATGTAAAATGTTTTTCTGTAAGATGTCTCTGAGATGACCATATTCTAGTATTTATTGAGCTACTTATAAGAATGAGGCATACGGGCAGCAAAGGGCAGACACAGAAAAATCACAGTTGGTTTTCCATAAAAAGAAAAGATGGCAAAGCCTGAATTGCAGGATCAGTTCTCAGCAGACAGACACTGTGCAGCTCTCCTCAGGCCCATTCCTCCACCTCCAGGAAGTGTAGTCCTTAACAGTTACAGAACAGAGCTGTGCTGTGGGTCTCCTCCAAGTGACCTAGAAATCAGTGTCATGTCCAAAGCCCTTGGATATGATCATATCATCCATGTGTATGGAGTGGGTGCCCCATGATTTGTGAGGCAGCTGCAGGGCATGGGAAGGCCTTGGCACAGCAGTGGAAGAGTCCACCCTGAGCATATGTATCATTACTGATATTAAACAGTGAGCTCCCCAACTGATGGCTCTTCATCTGCAGGTCTCTCGTCAGTGAAGGTCTCTGGATTCCAGCCCTTTCTATGTGTGGTTTCATTTTCTTTTGCATTGCACTATGTTTTTAAAAACATGAAGATCAATTTGTCTTGGCTTCCAGTATTCTCAATAGTAAATATCAAAATTAAGTCTTTGGATCTAAACTTCCATAACCTTATGACATGAAGAAGTAATGGCAAAGCCCTCCTGCAGCTCATCCCCATCACTCCCAGTAAAATTAGCTCTGCCCAATCTACTTCAGCCTACTCACCAACCCAAGTCATCAAGTGAGGTGTGTCCCCCATAGTCTACTCCATCTCTGGCCATATGTAAGATGATAAAGATTGGTAAAACGTAGCCCCTTCATAATTCACTGTTTTCAGCAACTACTACCCATTTCCACCCCCTCCATTTTGGGGAGTGTTAAAACCCAGTTTCTCTTTCAGAGTTCCCTAAGGATAGTACAGTGGCAGGGATTCTAGCTCTTGAGGAGCTGGCCATATTGGAGTCTAGGACACTGAAGGAGAAGCCTGAAGCAATAAGAAGCTCCTTAAACCCTAGCCAGTTTGGCTTAATGGATAGAGCGTTGACTTGCAGACCAAAGGGCCCCGGGTTTAATTTTGGTCAAGGGCACACACCTTAGTTGCAGGTTCCTCCCTGGACCAGGCCTTGGTCTGGGCTTTTGCAGGAGATAACCAGTCAATGTGTTTCTCTCACATCGATGTTTCTCTCTATCTTTCCCTCTCTTTTCCACTCTCTCTAAAAATCAATGGAAAAGTATCCTCCAGTAAGGATTAACAAGAAGGAGGAGAAAGAGGAGGAGGAGGGGGGGGGGAAGGGAGGAGAAGGGGATAGGAAGAAGGGGAGAGGAGAGGGAGTGGGAGGGGGAGGGGAGGGGGAGGAGCTCCTTAAGTAATTGCAAGATTTGGGGATTCTTCTTAGCCTGATAATTTACCTTCTTTTTAGATGATTTGTTGTCTCTTAAAATACTAAAGTGATCTGCCACTAACTCTCAATTTAGGTTTTTTATTGATTATACTCTCACTATGTGCTTCAGGTATATCCCTTTCTAGAACTTGGATTGGTATGGAAAGTGTGAGTGATTGCCTAACATTCTCAAAAATTTATTTTTTGTTGTTTTGTGTTCATTTGTTTAAGAACTTTATCTTTTACCTATCTCCTTTTCCAGACCCTTTACAAAAGTCCTATCCTTAGCAACAGATGTGTCATCTTAGAACACTGTGCTGATTGGCTGCAGCTCAACTGATTTGAATTTTAATCAATCCTACACTATTTCACACTACATTCCTCTATTTTACTCCTATTTGTTCAGCTCCACTCTTGAGCTCTGCTGACCCTCATCAAAGCACCCAAGAAGAAAATGGCCATAATTGGAGACCCAGTGTTAGGATTTTTCATCACAATTGTCCTGGTGTGCCTTCAGGAATCATGGGCTATCAAAGGTAAGTGCTGAGAGAATCATAACTGGAAAGAACAAACTCTGAGAGCATTGTGAATTGTGGAAAGACTCTATTTGAAGTGAAAGAAATGTTTTATAGGTATTCTGTGGGTCTAAATCTGAAAGTATAATACATTGAATATGGAAGAGTTCTCACCACAATTTGAAGTAAGTCAAATTTAGCTTAGAGGAGCAAAACTGAGCTGTATATTTCTTTGCGGTAAGGCAAATTTAAGGAAGAAATCTTGTCTAGAAGGCATTAGCAAGCTGCCTCTCTAGCTTTAATTTATCTTTCTAGAAAATTAGTAAAATTGAAAATCTCACACAATACTGTGAGGATTAAATGAGAAAATGTGAGAGGTTCTTAGCTGGACACCTGGTAGTTGTTTTTTGGCCTGTGGATCCTGTCAGAATATTTTGAGCAATGACATTTTGTTGAAGATAACTAGAAAGTAACGTCACCGAAAAGACAGTCTTCCCAAGGGAGGGGGAGGACAGATGTGCCGATATGAGCTGCATTTAACTTACTGCCCCTGGGATAGTGACAGGCCCTCCTTATTGAATCTTACAATGATCTTTGATCACTGCTACTTAGCGATTTTCCTAAGAGAGTAGAAAAATGAGTAAGGAGGTGAAGAGCCGATGTTCTCTGCCATCTCCTGAGCAGACATTGTGCTATAGTGAAGATATATTGAGAAGAAATACATTTCACCCAGGTGACCACTGCAGAGGGTGGCAGGCACACTGGAATAAAGGAATATACCCGCTCCAATATCCATGATGGCAACTGTAGGTTTCTATTCCCCAGAAAGAGCCACACATAGGGATACATATCTGGAAAGAGAGAAGCTCTTCCTTTAGGTTGGGAAGGGGAAACTAGAATGTGTGTGTGTCTGTCTGTGTGTGTGTGTGTGTGTGTGTACACATGAATACATAGCTGCAAGTGGTAAGTAAATCTCTGGCTGTACCTATACACAGTCAGACTTTAAAATCCCCCTCTCCTCTATATATACCATGAAGGCTACATACTCTCCAATTTTAACTTTCTTATTTCAAATTGATTATGCCCTTGATATAAATTAGGTTCAGTATCAACCATATGAATAGACCCCATAATGACAGTCTCAATATAAGGATCTTTGAGACATAAGGGTTCATTGCCAAATTTAATTCTTCCCTCATAGTAACCATGGTGTGGGTGTAGATCCAGGAAAGTGGGTGCTCTACAAGGTCTCAATCTTAATTTCCCAGGTACTTCAGGCCCCAGTGTTATTTTCCAGGGGTCTAGTCCTTAAATACAAACCAGTTTCTAACCCTAAAGTGCTTGTTATAGGCCTAATAATACATTAAGAAATTACACTAAGTGACCAGATTATTATGATCTCTGAACACATAATAATCTGACCACTCAGTGTATATCCTATACAATAAAAGGCTAATATGCAAATTGTCCCGTTGACCAGGAGTTCGACCAGCAGGCAGGCCAACCTACCGCCCATGTCCCCTCCCTGTGTCCAGGCTGGCCAGATTTCACCCATTCACGAATTCATGCACCAGGACTCTAATATATATACTGAGTGGCCAGATTATTATGCATTCAGAGATCATAATAATCTGGCCACTCAGTGTACTTAACTTATCTGGTTTAAATTTAAAACAAACCCATGGAAGAAACAAAACCATAAAAGAAAATAATTTAAAAATTTACATGTAAGGAGGTGAAATAATCTGCTCAAGATCACTACGTAAGTAAGTAGCTGAATAAGAATTCTAAATTTAATTTTATTTCAGAGTTCAGAACCCAATCAATCTTTTAGGAACCGCTGCTGGATTTCTAAAGTGGGATCATTCCTCAGCTAGTGACCTGGAGGCAATGCACAGCTTCACAAGATTCAGGCTTTTCAGTCCATTTCCTTCAGTCCACCCTCTCTAACATGCCCCTAATTCTCCCTCCAATCTCTATTCAACACCAATATGCTTCACCCAGCCTCATCTTCTCACTCATCCTACTCTCTATCACTCCTTCACTCCTCTTGGCCTACCCCTTGTACCACCCTCACCCACATGTGTGTCTCATAACCTGGGTTCCTCAACTCTCTTGGCTTGTTCCAACCCTAACTCCCTTTTCTACCTTTTCAGAGGATCATGTGATCATCCAGGCTGAGTTCTTCATGGTCCCTGACTCATCAGGCGAGTTCATGTTTGACTTTGATGGTGATGAGATTTTCCACGTGGATATGCAAAAGCAGGAAACAGTCTGGCGGCTTAAAGAATTTGGCAATTTTGCCAGCTTTGAGGCTCAAGGTGCATTGGCCAATATTGCTGTGGACAAAGCCAACCTGGACATTATGATAAAGCGCTCCAATCACACCCCAAACACCAATGGTACTTCTCCCTGCTGTACTGCTACGTGTGGGGATCATAGCTTTAAAGTAGATGCTTCAGCTCTTTTTGTTGTATTATTGTGAATGACATCCTCTTCCAGGGGCCCAACCTTGCCATATCAAGTCCTAAATTCTCATGCTACAGGCCCAACAACTTCATGGGGCTTTTTATTTCCTGATAATCTCACATCTTGTCTCTGTCATCCACTGTCATTCAAAAAGTTATTGCTCTGAATCTATGTTTGGGGAGCCAGGAAAGAACTCCTTGGATACCTTATACCTCAATAGTGGTTACAGTTTATGGGTTAACATGTCAGAGATAGATATATAAGTCTGTGGCATATATTCTCAGAGCACAATATCAACTTCTTTTCAGTTTTAGAGAGAAAGCGGGAGGGACCAAGCCCAATAAAGGAAGGCTAATTTCTGTCACATGTCTCCCAGTACCTCCAGAGATGACTGTGTTCCCGAACAAACCTGTGGAACTGGGAGAGCCTAATATCCTCATCTGTTTTATTGACAAGTTCTCCCCACCTGTGGTCAACGTCACATGGTTTCAAAATGGGAAACCTGTCACAACCGGAGTGTCAGAGACAGTCTTCTTGCCCAGGCAGGACCACCTTTTCCGCAAGTTCTACTATCTCCCCTTCCTGCCCTCAAATGAGGATTTCTATGACTGCAAGGTGGAGCACTGGGGTTTGGAGGAGCCTCTTATCAAGCACTGGGGTATGGATCAACCTCCTTTATTTTTTTGTGTTTCCTTCTGTGATGCATGTATCTGGTCCTTTGGAACTCAGAGGCACTGCACTATTTCATAACAACTACTATAATTCCTGGTCTTATTTTCTCCCGTTATCCAGTGTTCCTTGCTTTCTAACTTATAATTCCCTTAATGTATCATTGTATCCTCATTTTCTTTGGTTGATTAATAACCATTGTTTTGACTTAGTACCACATTCATTATCTCTGTACTTTGTTTTATATTTACCCAGAGTTTGAAGCACAAACCCCCCTCCCAGAGACAACAGAGAATGTGGTGTGTGGCCTGGGCCTGGTTGTGGGTCTGGTGGGCATCATTGTCGGGACCATCCTCATCATCAAGGGCGTGCGCAAGGGCCATGCTGCTGAACGCCGAGGGCCGCTGTGAGGCACTTGCTGGTGGGTTTGGTGTGTTCGGAGGAAGACCTGTGTGGGGTTATCAAGAAAAGGAAACAAAGTTGGGAAAAGGACATGTGATGCTTTTAAGGGAAAAGGATGGGGAAAGTCATAGCTTTTGATTTACCTTTGCTAGGACAGAATCAGACATAAGCATTGTGTGATATCCCAAAGCTTCAAGGTTGGCCATTTGGATATTTATAACATCATCTGTAGGCCATACAAAACTATCAATTTAAAAATCAGCCTGCTATATTTGGTCAAACACTTAATTAACTCCTAATTCCTTGGCAGGGCCAGACCAAATAATTTTGTGGACCTTGTAAAGCCTACAGGCCAGATGGTCCCTACCCCTGACCTAGACATTCAGTTTTGGGAATTATCTCCAAGACCTAACACTACTATTTTATATTAGAATATGAGGCCCAGTGGTCTAGGAAGGTTACCTTCAAGATTTGAACACTCCCTGACTTACATTTTCTGAGGCAAGCCATCAGGAATAAAGCATTTCCACAGCTTGGCTCTTTTGGGGTCAGTGTGGACTTCCTGTATGAATGCCAATGTCTGTTTTTGTCCTTCACTCTGAAAAGTGGTATCAGGGTTCTAAGAGAAGGTAAAGCATGGTTTGCTCATTCATGAAGTTCACGTTGGAAAAATTGTATTTACTAGAGGTCAGATAAATATTAAGAGACTTTTTCATATCAAAGGACTAAGGGGAAGGGAGAAGGAATCTGAAGGTAAGTGCTCAAATATTCATCTTAAACTTTTTTAAAAACTATGTGTGTCCTCCTACAGGGGATGGACTTTCTTCAGGAGAAGATTAATGAAGAGATTTCTACTTTAATATCTTTACAAACCTGGCACTTCTCCAGTTGTTCACCTCAATGAGGACAACCATTCTTCAGCACTTTCAGCCCCTAAGTCCGTTTAAGAGTGGTGATGCTGTCTCAGCCTCTCCATATTGCAGGATCTAGTTGGGCTGCCCTGTGCATTGCCCCTTTCTATATCTGTTTCCCCTCCATTTCGCATTATCTTTTTTACTATCAGCATGCGATGCCCCTGCAATAGGCCATAAGATCCTTTCTTTGCTATGAAAACATCTCCTGTATATTTCTTGCTTGGGATTTCAAATTGTGATTGGGTTTTTCTAAATACAATAAACTATTGGCTGAGTGTAGGTGGAGTTTTTGGTGTCTGAGTCAGTTCTTCACAGGGGCTGGGGAATATATATGATCCCTTCATTCTCTGTAATTAAAACCCAGGTTTGTTAGGGTATGGTCTCATTCAGAGGTTCTGTAAGCAATCCAGTTGCTGGGGTCCAGTCCTAAGGTTTATTGGGAGATCTCTACTGAGCAACCAGTTCAGAATTTGGTTTTGGTTCTTAAACCTCGAAGTCAATGAAACATCTGGATCTTCAGTAGAGGGGGTCTCAATGTCTAGGGTTTGGCCTCTGATAATAGAGGTGAGAAAGTGTGAGGAGAAGATGGGGTGGAGTAAAGAGATAATCCTCTCACTTAGCAATATCTATTTAAGGTTTTTCCATATTTTTCATAGCTTAAAACATTTCTTTTTATCACTACCTAATACTTAATTGCTTGAATGTACCACAACTTATTTACCTATTCATCTATTGAATGACATTTTTGTTATTTTAAGACTTGGTTATTGTAAACGAGGCTGCTGTAAACATTTATGTGCAGAGTTTTGTGGGGACAAACTTTTCAACTCATTTGAGTGAATCCCTGAGACTGTGACACTGGATCAATGGTAAGAGTCTGTTCAGTTTTGTAAGAAGCCACCAGTATCTTGCAAAGTGACTGTACCACTTTGCATTCCCAGCACAAATGAATGAGTCCCTTGCTAATATTTGGTATTTTGAGTGTTCTGAATTTTAGCTAGAAAGCTAATTTTTAAAAACTTTTTATTTGAACTAATTATAGATTCACAGGAAGTTGAAAAGACAGTACATAGAGATGCTGTGTTTCCTTTCACTATTTCCCCAAATGGTTATATTTTAAGAAACTGTAGCACAATATCAAAACCAGGAAACTGATATTGCAACATTGTGTGCCTACAGTTCTATTGCTTTATTTTATCATATTTTAGATTTGTGTAACCACCAACACAATCAAACACAGAAATGTTCCATTACCACAGAGCTCTCCCTCATGCCTCCCTTCAGAGTTATACCACTTCCCTTCAGACATTGTCCTCTGACATCTGACTTCCACTGACCTGGTCTCCATGTCTATAATTTTGTGAGTTTGAGAGCGGCAGGTAAATGGAATCAGACAGTATGTGACTTTCTGAATCTGGCTTATCTCACTTTGCATGGCGCCCTGCAGAGGGATTCAAGTTTGTGTGTATTGACAGTTGGTTCCCTTTTACTGCCGAGTAGTGTCCCACAGTATGGCTGCACTACAGCTTGTCTGTCTACCTACTGAAGGGCACTGCTGCTGTTTCTCCTCTGGGGCTGTTACAAATAAAGCTTCTGTGACCATTCATGTAATGTTACTGTGTGAATGTGAGTTTCCATGACTCTGGCATTAATGTACTGAAGTGTGATGACTGGGTCGTGTGGGAAGTGTATGTTTCGGTTTTTAAGAAACTGACAAACTCTTTTTCCAGAGGCATTGCACTGCTCTATGTTCCCACCCTGAGGCATGAAGATTCTGTTTCTCACCAGCATTGTGCATTGTTGGCACTTAGTGTTTTGGCTGTTTTCACAGTGGTGCATCATCATGTTCATTCTGCATTTCCCTCATGGCCGCTGCTGTTAACATCATTCCATGTGTGCTTATCTTCCTGTCTTACGCCCATTTTGACCTTGGGTGTTTTTAGTATGCAGTTAGGAGAGGACTTTATATATTCTAGATGCATGCCCTTTGTAATATTTGGGGAGTGCAAATATTTTCTCTGCCTATAGGTTATGTTTTCATCCTCTTCACAGAATTTTTGCATAACATTTTCAATTTTGATAAAGTCCCATTTACTGATGTTTTCCTTTTATGGATTATGCTTTAGTGTCACATCTAAAAAGTCTTTACCTAGCCCTAGGTCCCAAAGGTTTCCTATATTTTCTTCTAAAATTTTTATATTTTACATTTAAATTTTTGACCTAGCCCTGGTCAAGTGGCTCAGGTGTTTGTGATACCTTTGTAATTAGCTAATTATTTAAAAAGCAAAAGAAAAGGAGTAAAGGAAAGGCCAAAAGGAAATGAGACTTTGGAAACCCAGGAATATAATTCCATAAAAATAAAGCTTTCTATTATATTTCATGCTCCCCTGGGGACCTCCAGAAATGCTTATTCCAGAAGTACCCAAGAACCCCACTTCCACTGACACAGTTGGAGCATCATCCCACACACAAAAAAAGTTTGGGTTCAATCCCTAGTTGGGGCAGGGAGGTTGTTTGGGAGGCAACCGATTGATGTTTCTCGCTCACATTGATGTTTCTCTCTGTCTCTCCCTTTCACTCTCTAAAATCAATATATCCTCAGGTGAGGATAAAAAAAAATATTTTTGATTCAATTTGAGTGAATTTTTTTAAATGTGTGAGAATTTATCTCATTTTTTTTTTAGTTTAGTTTAGTTTAAAATGAAAGAGAGTGTATCAGTGAAAGAATGAGACATAGAGAAAGAAGGGCACTCCATAGGTAGAACAGCCTTCTTCCCTGCTCAACTCTCCTCCCTCCCCTCTCCTCTCCACCCATAGATACTCACTTCCTCCAGCTCCATTGTTTGAAAAGATCATCTATCCTCCATTCAATTGCTTTGCACCTTTGTCAAACTTGGCATTCCCTACAAGTGTCCCAGTGGTTAGAGTGTCAGCCCATGGACTGAAGGGTCTCAGTTTTGATTCCAGTCAGGAGCGTTTACCTTAGTTGCAGGCTCAATCCCCAGCCCCCCTCCCCACCACCGTGAGATGTGTGTGGGAGGCAACCAATGGATGTGTCTCTCTCACATTAGCTTCCTGTCTCTCTCTCTCTATCTCTCCCCCTCTCTCCCAATCTCTCTAAAGAATCAATGGGAGCTCTAACCGGTTTGGCTCAGTGGATAGAGCGTCGGCCTGTGGACTGAAAGGTTCCAGGTTCAATTCCAGTCAAGGGCATGTACCTTGGTTGCAGACACATGGGAGATGTGCAAGAGGCAGCTGATCAATGATTCTCTCCCATCGATGTTTCTAACTCTCTATCCTTCTCCCTTCCTCTCTGTTAAAAAAAATCAATAAAACACATTTTTTAAAAAAGAATCAATGGGGAAAAATATTGTTGGGAGAGGGTTAAAAAAAAGATGACTAGGCAAGGGTCTGTTTCTGGATTCTCTATTCTGCTCCATCAGTCTTTGTCCATTCCTCTACAATACCCATCAGTCTTGATTAGTGTAGCTATACAAAGGTTTTAAACTTGGTTAGAGAGAGTGATCTCTCAACTTTATTTTTCTTTATCAAATGTGTTTTATTTATTCTGATTCCTTTGCTTTTTCCTATAAATTTTAGAATAACTTTGTCTATTAAATTATTGCTGGGATTTGGATTAAAATTGCATTAAAGTAGGGTAAGTGACATCAGGAAATAAGTGACATATTTACTATTTTCCAGTTGATGAATATGATAAGTCTCTCCATTTATTTAGATTTTTTATTACTTTCATCAGCATTTTGGGATACTAGTCCTATATATGTTTTGATAAAATTATATTTGCATTTTCTTTTTCTTTTTAGTGATAATAAATGATATTATATTTTTAATTTTTCTTTTATGTCTTCATTGCCATATGCAGAAACACAAATAGAATTTGTTCATGGATCTTGGATTCTGCAACCTTGATGAACTCAAGTTTAAATCTAAAAGACAAACAAGATTTCTATACTGAAAACTAGATGACAGCATTGGGAGAAATTTATGCAGCTACAAAAATGACACAATTTGAAGAATATAAGAGTAAATATTTTAAAGATGTCAATTGTCTCCAAATTGATTATATTCAGTAAAAATATCATTGATAATCATGGCAAGAATTTTTGTTTGCTTGTTTTATTTCTTCTTGTTTCTTCTGGTTTGTTTGGGGTTTTGTGTGGTGTTTTTTTTGGGGGGAGGGCTCAAGCTAAACTTAAAATTCATAATCATATGTAAATACCGATGTCCTAAATTAGCCAAGAAAATGTTGAAAAATAAGCACAAAACTGGAAGAATTTAGTATAAAGTAACAAAATGTTAATGTTAATTAACATTATCGATATTGGTCATATTAGTTAGCATCTTGTGGTATACTAGTTAACATAGTGTGGAGTTGGCTCAAAGTAGATAAACTAGCCAACAGAACAAAATTTCAGAAACAGATCCCTTCCAAATACAGTGCTGTGGTTGAGGTTAGCACTGTCTTGCAATGGGAGGAATTCGGTCCAGTGCTAAGTCACTGGAATGTTCTCTTGAGAAAACTTACTGTGTTATCTACTCAACATCATCAATAAAATCCAATTCCAGATGGGGTGAAAAGATCTAGTAAACTCAACATTGAAGCAAACAGGACCTTGAATTCCCATTGAGAGATGTTTCTATTAATAGTTACTATAAGATTGTCTATTTTTGAGTCAGTTTTTGTGAATTGTGTGAGACAGATTAAAGAAAGGTGTAAATTATTTACCATTCATCTCATGGAAAGGTAGATTGTATCCTCCCCTGCACACCCATTCAGTCTGACCACTAGAGGTGGTGGAAATGATGCCACACAGGTCTGAGTCTGGGTCTAAAGGAGTCTTGCAGCCTGGCCAGCATGTCTCAGTGGTTGAGCATCAATCTATGAACCAGGAGGTCATGGTTTGATTCCCAGGTAGGGCACAAGGAATCTTGCAGATTTACTTTTCTCTCTTGAATGTCTCCAGCCATCGCTAATATAAATGTAATATTATAATATTCCCGTCATTGCTTCATGGACCACAGAGGCCATGTTAGAGCACTGACCTGCATACAGAGGGAGAGAATGTCTCAGTGTCCTGAGTGAGGACCCAGCCCCAGCTATCAAGTGACTCCAACCACATGATGGACACCAAGTGAGAACCACTCCCTGAACTCAGTCAACTCTCAGAACTGTGAAACACCATTAAATTGCTGGAAATGAAAAAAAAAATCATTACATTTTAAGCAATCAATTTTTTAGGTAACTTATTACATAGGAATAGATAATGAGATAGTATTTTTCAAGAAATTTCAACTAAAATATCAAATCTATTTATGCAAAATCTTTATAATATTCTTAGTATCTTTTAATGTCTATAGAATCTTTTTCACTTCTTTTTCCTTTTTTTGAAAAAGTACCTACATTGTAAATACTGAAGTCCTAAGTTAGCCAAGGAAATTTTGGAAAATAAGAACAAAACTGGAAGAAATTTAGTATAAGGTAATAAAATTTTAATGTTAATTAACATTATTGGTAGTCTCGTATTAGTTAGCATCTTGTGGTATACTAGTTAACATAGTGAAAGGTCTTTTTCACTCAAGATGTTAATAATTTGTGATTTGTATTTTTTTTCATTCTTCTCAACCTTGTAGGAACTAGTTTGTCTACTTTGAGCCAACTCCACACTATGTTAACTAGTATACCGCAAGATGCTAACTAATATGAGAATAACAATAATGTTAATTAACATTAAAATTTTATTACCTTATATTTTATTACCTTTTATTACCTACATTTCTTCCAGTTTTGATCTTATTTTCCAAAATTTCTTTGGCTAATTTAGGACTTCAGTATTTACAATGTAGGTGGTTTTCAAAAAAAAAAAAGAAAGAAAAGCAGAAACCTTTTTGATTTTAATACATCTATATTCAACTATATTATTTCCTCTCTTACCTTTTTAATTTAATTTTTATTAATTTTTATACATATCTCCCCATTGCCCCCCTCCCGCCCAGGTATACCCAACCCCCCAGTGTCTATGTTCTTTGGTTATGCTTATATGCATGCATACAAGTCCTTTGATTGATCTCTTATGTAGCTCACGTAACTTTAATCTTCCTGCTGTAATTTCACAGTCTGTTTGAAGCTTTACTGTCTCTGTATCTATCATTTTGTTCATCAGTTTATAATGTTCTTTATTATCCAGAAATGAGTGAGATCATGTGATGCTTCTCCTTCATTGACTGGCTTATTTCACTAAGCATAAGGTACTCCAGTTCCAAACAGGGTGCTGGCAAATGGTAAGAATTCCTTCTTTTTAATGGCATAATAGAATTCCATTGTCTAAGTGTACCACGGTTTTCTGATCCACTCATCTGCTGACGGGCACCTAGGCTGTTTCCAAATTGTGGCTATTGTAAATTGTGCTGCTATGAACATAGGGGTGCATAAATCCTTTCTGATTGGTGTTTGTAATTTCTTAGGATAAATTCCTAAGAGTGGGATTACAGGGTCAAATGGGAGATCCATTTTTAGTTTTTTGAGGAAACTCCATACTCTTCTCCACAGTGGCTGCACCAGTCTGCATTCCCACCAAGAGTGCACAAGGGTTCCTTTTTCTCATCCTCGCCAACACTTGTCGTTTGTTGATTTGTTGATGATTGCCATTCTGACCAGTGTAAGATGGTATCGCATTGTCGTTTTGATTTGCATCTCTCGGATGATTAATGACTTTGAACATGTTTTCATGTGTCTCTTGGCCTTCCTTCTGTCATCTTTCGAAAAGGTTCTATTTAGGTCCGTTGCACATTTTTTTATTGGATCATTTATCATCCTTTTATTGAGTAGTATAAATTGGCTGTAGATTTTGGAGATTAAACCTTTATTAGTGATAACATTTGCAAATATGTTCTCCCATACAGTGATCTTTCTTGTTGTTTTGTTGATGGTTTCTTTTGCTGTGCAAAAGCTTTTTATTTTGATGTAGTCCCATTTGTTTATTTTTTCTTTAGCTTCCATTGCCTTTGGCGCAGTATCAGTGAAGAAGTTATTTCGGCATATGTCTTCTATTGTGCTGCCTGTGGATTCCTCTAGTATTTTTATGATTTCCCTTCTAATGTTTAAGTCCTGTATCCATTTTGAGTTTATTTTTGTGTTTGGTGTAAGTTGGTGGTCCAGTTTCATTTTTTTGCATGTATCTGTCCAATTTTCCCAACACCATTTCTTGAAGAGGCTATGTTGGCTCCATTGAATGTTTATGCCTCCTTTGTCAAATATTAGTTCAGCATAGTGGTTTGGGTGGATATCTGGATTCTCTATTCTATTCCATTGGTTTATATGTCTGTTCTTGTGCCAGTACCAGGCTGTTTTGAGAACAGTTGCTTTGTAGTATACCTTGAAATCTGGTATTGAGATCCCACCAACTTTATTCTTCTTTCTCAGAATTGCTGTAGCTATTCGTGGTCTTTTTTTGTTCCAGATGAATCTATGAAGAATTCTTTCTAGGTCTGTGAAATATGTCGTTGGTATTTTAATGGGTAGTGCACTGAATCTGTAGATTGCTTTGGGTAGTATGGACATTTTCATGATGTTGATTCTCCCAATCCATGAGCATGGTATGCTCTTCCATCTGTTAACATCTTCCTCTGTCTCTTTTTTCAGTGTCCTGTAGTTTTCTGCATATAGGTCTTTTATCTCTTTAGTTAGGTTTATTCCTAGGTATCTTAATTTTTTTAGTGCGATGGTAAATGGGATTGCTTTTTTAGTCTCTCTTTCTGTAAGTTTACTATTAGTGTATAGAAATGCCACAGATTTCGTGGCATTAACTTTGTATCCTGCTACATTGCCAGATTCACTTATTAAGTCAATTAGTTTTGGGATGGAGTCCTTCAGGTTTTTTATGTACAGTATTATGTCATCTGCAAATAAAGACATCTTTACTTCTTCTTTTCCAATTTAGATGCCTTTTATTTCTTCTTCTTGTCTAATTGCAATGGCTAATACTTCCAGTACTATGTTGAACAGGAGAGGTGAGAGTGGGCATCCCTGTCTTGTTCCTGTTCTTAGGGGAAATGGATTTAGTTTTTGCCCATTGAGTATGATGTTAGCTGTGGGTTTATCATATATAGCTTTTATGATGTTGAGGTATGATCCTTTTATTCCCACTTTGCTGAGAGTTTTTATCAAGAAATGGTGTTGGATTTTGTCAAATGCTTTTTCTGCATCAATTGATATGACTATGTGATTTTTAACTCTCAATTTGTTTATGTGATATATCACATTTATTGATTTGCGGATATTGTACCATCCCTGCATTCCTGGGATGAATCCTGCTTGGTCATGGTGTATGATCTTTCTGATGTACTGCTGGATCCGATTTGCTAGAATTTTGTTGAGGATTTTGGCATCTATGTTCATGAGAGATATTGGCCTATAATTCTCTTTCATTGTGTTGTCTTTATCTGGTTTTGGTATTAGGGTGATGTTCGCTTCATAGAAGGTGTTTGGCAGTGTTCCTTCTTGAATGTTTTTGAATAGTCTGAGGAGGATAGGTTTTAATTCTTCCTTGAATGTATGGTAAAACTCTTCTGTGTAGCCATCTGGTCCCGGGCTTTTATTTGCTGGAAGCTTTTGGATGACTGCTTCAATTTCTTCCATAGTTATTGGACTATTGAGATGTTTGGCTTCCTCATCATTGAGTTTTGGAAGGTTGGATTTTTCTAGGAAAATGTCCATTTCTTGCAGGTTGCCCAATTTGTTGGAATAGAGTTGTTCATAGTATTTTTTAAGGATCCTTTATATTTCCACAGGGTCTGTTGTTATTTCTCCTCTTTCATTTCTGATTTTGTTTATTTGGGTCTTCTCTCTTTGCTTCTTGGTGAGCATGGCTAGGGGTCCATCAATATTGTTTATCCTTTCAAAGAACCAGCTCTTGGTTTTGTTGTTCTTTTGAATTGTTTCTTTGGTCTCCAAGTTGTTTACGCCACTCTGATCTTCACTATTTCCTTCCTTCTGCATACACTGGGCTAATCTTGTTGCTCTCGTTCTAGCTCTTTGAGTTGTAGGGTTAGGTAACTTATTACCATTGTTTCCTGTTTTTTGCAGTAGGCTTGTAGGGCTGATGAACTTCCCTCTCAAGACTGCTTTCACTGTGTCCCATAAATTTTGTATTGTTGTGTTGTCATTGTCATTTGTTGCCATGATGTTTTTTATTTCTTCCTTGATCTCTCGGGTTACCCAATCATTGTTTAATACATGCTGTTTAGTCTCCATGTGTTTGATTTCTTTCTATTGTTTTTATTAGAGTTGATTTCCAGTTTTATGCCACTGTAGTCTGAGAAAATTCTTGATATGATTTCTATCTTCTTGAGTTTGAAGAGACTTTTCTTATGACCCAACATATGGTCTATCGTTGAAAATGACCCATGTGCACTGGAGAAGAATGTATATTCTGTGGCTTTGGGGTGAAATGTTCTGAAGCTGTCAATTAATTCCATCTGGTCTAGTGAGTCATTTAGGATTGATGTTTCTTTGCTGATTTTTTGTTTAGAGGCTTTGTCGAATGGTGACAGTGGGGTATTAAAGTCTCCTACTATGATTGTATTGCTGTCAATCTCTCCCTTAATATCCTCCAAGAGTTTTTTTTATGTATTTAGGTGCTCCTATATTGGGTGCGTATATGTTTACCAGAGTTATTTCTTCTTGTTGGATTGTTCCCTTTAGTATTATGAAGTGGGCTTCTTTATCTCTTATTATGTCCTTCACTTTGACATCTAATTTGTCAGATATAAGTATTGCAACCCCAGCTTTTTTTTTTAATTTCCATTTGCCTGAAATACCATCTTCCATCCCATCACTCTCAATCTGTGTGCATCTCTTTTCCTGAGGTGGGTTTCTTGCAGACAGCAGATATATGGATCATGTTTTCTTATCCAGTTACCCTATGTCTTTTGATTGGAGCATTTAATCTGTTTACATTTAAAGTTATTAATGATAAGTACTTATCTGTTGCCATTTTTAGTCCTTACCCCCGAGTTCCTTCTTTGCTTCCTCTTTCTTTTTATTACAGCAGACCCTTTAACATTTCTTGCATTGCTGGTTTGGTGGTAATATATTCCCTTAGCCCTTTTTTGTCTGTGAAGCTTTTGATTTCACCTTCAATTTTGATTGAGAGTCTTGCAGGGTACAGTATTCTTGGATTCAGACCCTTCCTTTGCATGATTTTGTATATTTCATTCCATTCCCTTCTGGCCTGATGAGTTTCTGTTGAGAACTCAGTAGGTAGTCTTACGGGGGTTCCTTTGTAGGTAACTTTCTGTTTCTCTTTGGCTGCTTTTAAGATTCTTACTTTGTCATTGGTGTTTGCCAATTTAATTATAATGGGCCTTGGTGTCGGTTTGTTGGTGTTCATTTTGCTTGGGACTCTGTGAGCTTCTTGGATTTGTGTGGGTTTTTTCTTTCCTATATTGGGGAAATTTTCTGTCATTATTTCTTCAAACACATTCTCTAATCCTTGTTCAGTTTCCACTCTTTCTGGAACCCCAATTATGCGGATGTTGTTTTGTTTCATGTTATCCCAAAGTTCCCTTAAGCTCTCCTCTTGCTTTTTAACTTTTTTCCTAGAAGCTGCTGTACTTGGGTATTTTTTCCTACTGTGTCTTCTAGCTCACTGATGCGGTCCTCTGCTTCTTCTAGTCTACTTTTGATGCTTTCTATTGAGTTCTTTATAGCAGTGATGCCATTTTTCATTTCTTCTTGTTTATTCTGCACCTCCTCTAGGTTCTTCTGCATTTCTTCTTGCTGCTTCTTCATCTCCTCTTGGGTCTTCTTCATTTCCTCTTGGCTCTTACTCAGATGGTCGATTTTGTCTTCCATTCTTTTCATCCACCTTATGATCATTTCTCTGAACTCTTTCTCTGGCAGGCTTATTTCTGCTTCTATTTTGTTTACTTCCTTTTCTGGTGAAACCTGCCTTTCTGTCTTATGTGGGCTGTTTCTTTTTCTGCCCATGGTCTTTCTTCTCCGGGTGTGTGGTTATGTAGTTCTCTCTCCTACGTTGATTGAAAGGCACAAACTACAACACGACCATGTACAGCACACAAGGCAGAGAGTAGAAATGTATTCAAGATGTTAATAATCACAGATAAGGTGATCACCAATGAAAGACAGATTAGGGGTAAATAGAGAAAGAAGAAGAGGAAAATGAGGAAAAAAGAAAAGAAAGAAATGCCAAAATCAAATTGGGAGAGTGAGAAAAGAAAAAAAAATAAACAAATGAACAAAAAAATAAAATAAAATTAAGAAAATAAAAAGGAGAAGAAGGAGAAGAAAAGAGGAAGAGAAAAGAGTCAGAGAGAAAAGAAAGTGTGTAAGAGAGAAAAGGGGAACAAACTATAGATGTCAGGAGACAACTCCAATAGAATAGTCACTACTCCCAATAAAGGCCAGCAACCAGTACCTAGAGATTAATACAAACTGCAAATAACAACTGGTATCAAGGGAGGTGAGGGAAAAGAGAGGTAAAAAACAAAGCAAGCAAAAAGCAAAATAAAACAATAGAATAAGCTAAAACAATCTCACAAAAATTTTCAAAAAATCGATATAATCACTTTTCAGGCAAATAGCAACAAAAGGGCATCGAGAAAAAATACGTTTTTGGCTAGTGAAGACAAGAAGAGAGAGGTTTGTATGGACTTGTAGTAGGGGATTTGAAATTAGATATATAAATGGGGTGAAATTTTAACCAGGTAAAGAGAAAGAATAGAGGGAATCTAAAATTGGAAAAGGGAAAGAGAAACAAGACAACAAAATGGGAAAAGTTAGGAGGAAAGTGTTGGCATAAAGGTAGAGTTGAGTTGGAGTAAAATTATGCTAAAGGAAAGATGAAAATAGAAAGTAGAACTCTAATCCCGAAATAAAATAAAGAGAAAACAAAATGACACTTGTTTTTTTCCAAAAAGCTAAAGTACTAGTACTAATTAATAATACTAGTTTAAAACAAAAATGTAATAATTACAAAGGTAAAATCAATTGAGGCAGAAAGAAAAAAATAGTCTTTTAATTAAAATATGTAAAAATGAAAAAAAAATTAAAAGAAAAAAGGAAAAAAAATAGGATGTTCATTCACTTCCACTATTATTCTGCTTGGCACTGCTGTTTCCCAGTAGGGAAGGTATTGCAGTTCCCTGTGTTCCCCTGTTGCTGTTTTGATCTCTTTATTCTTTTTTTGGTTATGGGAGAGTCAATTTGTGTGTCATCCACTGGGTGGCAGTGTTTCGGAATTGATCTCTGAGACAAAGCACAGGACCTCTCTAGGCTGTGCTCAGATCCTGTTACTCTGTGGTTCTCAAAGCCGGTTTGTGGGGATTTTGCAGCCGGGACACTGTAATAACTCCCAGGCTGTCCCTCTGCCCCAGAAAAAAACGAGTCATTTTCCAGAGCTCCCCTCTGTCAACAGCTTGGAGAGTCTGCCTCCACACTCAGGGATCATCCGCGCACCTCTCCAGAGGCAGCTTTCCCACAGCCCGGCTCCCAGGCGAAATCCAACCTTTCCGTGTGCCCTGTGGATCTTCGAATCTGCTGCCCGCGCATCCGCGCTGCCTGGAGAGCCGTGCTCTGGGTCCCCGGCTGTTCGGTGGGTGCCTCCGCCAGCCGCAGCTTTCAGACCTCCGCAGACATCCACCTCCCCCTTAAGTCAGGCGAAATCTGACCTTTCCGTGTGCTCTGTGGATCTCTGATTCCACCAGGTGTCTGTGCCGATTGGAGAGCGGAGTTCTGGGTCCCCGGGTCCCCGGCTGCTCGATGGGTGCCCAGCCGCAGGCTTCAGACCGCCTCAGACATCCACCTCCCTCTGCAAGATGGCTCGGTCTCCGCGTTCGCGCTGGTGGCTCCAGCAGACAAAATCCCCGTGGCAGTGGGGCTGCCTGGCCAGGAGAGCCCCGTCCAGCAGTCCCCCACCTTCTCCTGGAGGATAACTGACTCTTAACTTGCCAACAAACACTCCCAGTGCGACTCTCAGCCGCTCTCTCTCCCTCTGCCCAGCGACAAAGCTCCAGATGTGTCTGTCTACTTCGCCGCCATTTTCTCCTCTCTTACCTTTATTACTTCCTTTCTTCTATTTTTTAAAAATATATTTTATTGATTTTTTACAGAGAGGAAGGGAGAGGGATAAAGAGTTAGAAACATCGATGAGAGAGACATCAATCAGCCACCTCCTGCACGCCCAATACTGGGGATATGCCCATAACCAAGATACATGCCCTTGACTAGAATCAAACCTGGGACCCTTCAATCCACTGGCAGACTCTCTATCCACTGAGCCAAACCAGTTTCAGCCCTTCTATTTTTTGTTAAATTCACTTTTCATAGATTTTTTTAATTCAAAAGTTTGACTTTTACGTATTTCTCGATTTAAGTTATAAGCATTTACATCTATAAATTTCTAATAACTAACTTCTTTGGTTAAATATCTCAAATTTTGAAAATCTGTTGAAATATTTCTTTATTGTAAAATATTTATTTTCTCATCTGATAGTTGTTTGATAAACCATGGATATTTAGAAGCATATTATTTCATTTAAAAAAGTTAGTTGTCTCAATCTTGTTGATTTGTATTTAATACAATTGTCAAATAATGCATTCTGTGTGATTTTAATCCTGTGAAATTTATTGAGACTTGTTTTACAACCATAATATATGGTCTATTTCATGGATATTCTTTGTGAAATTTAAAGATACATTTATCCTGTAGTTATTGGGCATAGTCAATGTACTTGTCAATTTTAAATGTTAATTAGGTCAAGATGATTGAAAGTATTGTTTGTATCTTTGACTTTCTTACTGATGCTTGTTTGCATAAAACTATAGAGAGGTTTTCTGTCTCCTATCTACCTCCCAAGTTCTCATATTACCATGGACTCAGCAAAAGTTTTGAGAGAAAAGTTAGCTGGCTGGGAAAATTGCATATATTATACTAGAGGCCCAGTGCGCAGATTCATTCACCAGTGGGGTCCCTTGGCCTGGCCTATAACCTCTTGCAATCCAGGACCCCTCAGGGGATGTTGGAATGCCAGTTTTGGACCAATCCCCACAGGCCAGGCTGAGGGACCCTGCTGGTGCACAATTGCACTGGGCCTCTAGTCCTACATAATAAAAGGCTAATATGCAAATGACTGAATGGTGGAATGACTGGTCACTATGATGTGTGCTGACCACCAGGGGCATACAATCAATGCAGGAGCTGCCCCCTTGTGGTTAGTGTGGGAAGTGATCGAGGCTGTAAACACCTGGGGTGGAGCATTGGATTATCCAAACTATCTGGGGAGGTGCGCCAACCTATGCTCATCTCTCCAGGCCCAACACCAAGTGCCATCTAGCAGCACGCTGTACTTTTATGTGTTTTGTAGTCTTGATGTACAAATCAAGACAAATGTATTCGTTTTTCTTTTAGAATTTGAAAATGTTTTCATTATTCCAAAACGTGGTACAACAAAAATTCAATTTTATGTCTGCAGGGGCTCATTGTTTCTTTAATGTAGATATCTGGAAATGAATGTTTGTTGTTAGTCATGTGGCATTTGCATTTTTAATTATAACAGTTACTGCCAAGCTGCCACCCATTCACCATCCTCACAAGATCTGAGAGAATCCACAGGTTCTTATAAATCTAATTTGGAGGTTGTTTTGTGAATCTGCATTTTTCAGATTATTGGTGAGTTTCAATAAATATTTTATTTTTATTGACCATTGATATGTTCTCATCTGTAAATAATCTGTATGCACTGCCCCATTTTTGGTTGCTCTTTTGTTAATTTAATTTTTGGCCTGGTGGATATTTTACATAATAAAAAGGCCCAATGTCTGCCTTTCAGGTTGCATTTTTTTCCTGAGCTTTATGTATTTCTTTTAATTTTATTTTCTCCATGCCAAGAAATTTTTATTCAAATATGTTTCCTGATATGTCTTTGGGATTTTGTCTTGCTTGAAAGACTGCTATTTTTAAAAGATTGTTTTGAGGTATGACATATACTACAAAACTCATTCTTCTTTAAAAGTTGTTGGCAGTATTACATATGTCTCCCATTTTCTCCCTTTTTGCCCCCCTCCATCCAACCCCCATCTCACCCCAGGTCTTCCCCATACTATTGTCTGTGTATATGGGTTATGCATACATGCCTATATGTTCATTTCTTCCGGTACCTCCCACCCCCAACCTCCCATTGAGATCTCTTATTTTGTTCCATGCACCCATACCTCGGACATATTTTGTCAGTTTATTTTGTTCATTAGATTCTGAGATCATGTGATTGTTGTTTTTTTCTCACTAGCTTATTTCGTTTATCATAATTATCTCCAGGTCCAACCATGCTGTCTCAAAAAGTAAGAGCTCCTTCTTCTCCCTTTTTCTTTCTTTCTTCCTTCCTGCTTTCCTTTCTTCCTTCTTTTCTTCCTTTCTTTTTTTTATTTTTTATGAGTATTAAATGAGTTTATATAAGTAATGTATATGGAACAACACCTGGCATACATTGGTACAATTTATTTATTTTTTAAATTTATCTTTATTGTTGAAAGTATTACAGATATCCTCCTTTCTCCCCATTAACTTCCTCCAACCCAACCCTCCTGAACCTTCACCACATTATTGTCTGTTATGGGTTGTGCATATATGCATACAAATTCTCTGATTAATCTCTTTCAACCCTTTAACACCCCCTTTTTGCTCTGAGACTCATCAGATTTTTCCATGTTTCTGTGTCTCTGGATCTATTTTGTTCATCAGTTTATTTTGCTCACTAGATTCCACATATGAATGAGATCATGTGATACTTGTCTTTCTGTGACTGGCTTATTTCACTTAGCATAATACTCTCCAGGTCCCTCCATGTTTCAGAGGGTAAGAAATCCTTCTTTTTTATTTTTCTTTTCTTTTATTAATCTTCACCAGAGGATATTCTTCCATTGATTTTTAGAAAGAGTCAAAGGGAATGAGGAAGACTGAGAGAAAAATATCTATGTTAGAGGAACACATTGATTGGTTGCCTCGCGCACATGAGCCTGCAACTAAAGTACGTGTCCTTGACTGAAATCAAACTCAGGACCCTTCAGTACCAGGCCTACACTCTATCCACTGAGCCATAGTATTCTATTGTGTAGATGTAGCACAATTTTTAACCACTCATCTACTGATGGGCATGTGGAGTGTTTCCAAATCTTGGCTATTATAAATTGTGCTGCTATGAGTAAAGAGGAGTGAATATATTCCTTGTGATTGGTGTGTCAGGATTCTCTGATTGGTATTTTGGGATTCTTAGAATATATTCTCAAAAGTGGGTTCTATGGGTCAAAAGGAAGTTTCAGTTTCAATTTTATGAGAAAACTCCATACTGTTTTTCACAGAGGCTTCACCAGTGTGCATTCCCACCAGCAGTATCCTAGGTTTCCCTTTTCTCTACATCCTTACCTGCACTTGTTTCTTCATTTATTGATGGTAACCATTCTGGCAGGTGTGAATTTGCATCTCTACAATGATTTTTCTCATCTGTCTGTAGTCCTCATTGCAGAAGTCTTTATTGGGGTCCTTTGTCTATTTTTTAATTGGATTGTTTATCTTCCTGGATTGAATTGTTGAATTGTATGAGTTCTTTGTATATTTTGTAAATTAACCCCTTACTGGAAGCACTATTGGTGAATATGTTCTCCCATGTAATGGGTTCCATTTTCATTTTGTTGGTGATTTCTTTTGCTCTGCAGAAGATTTTTAGTTTGATGAACTTCCATTTGTTTATTTTTTCCATTGTTTCCCTTGTTCTAGGCAACATGTCAGTAAAATACTGCTATATGACTTCTTACTATCTTTTCAGCTAGGAGTTTTGTGGTTTCATGACTTATATTTAGGTCTTTTATCCATTTTGAATTTAGTCTGTGTATGGTGTAAAATGGTGGTCTAGTTTCATTTTTGTACATGTACATGTCTAATATTCCAAAAATCATTTATTAAAAAGACTGTCTTGACTCCACTGTATTTTCTTACCTCCTTTGTCAAATATTAATTGACCTTATTGGCATAGATTAATCTCTGAAGTCTCTGTTCTGTTCCACTGGTCTATATGCCTTTTTTGTGTGTGTTTGTGGCAGTACCAGGCTGTTGTGATTACAATTGCTTTGTAGTAGAGTTTGGTTCTGTGATCCTTCCAACTTTGTTCTTCTTTCTTAAGATTGCTGAGGCTATTTGGGGTCTATTTTTTGTTATTTATAAATTTTTGGAGTGTTTTTTCTAGATCTGTGAAATATGCCATTGATATTTTATAAAGATTGAATTAAATCTGTAGATTGATTTTGGTAGTATGGACATTTTAGTGATGTTAATTATACTAATCTATGAACACAGTATATTCGTCCTCTATCTCTTTTTTCAACATCCTACAATTTTCCAAGTACAAGTCTTTTACCTTCTTGGTTAAGTTTGTTCCTAAGTATGATTTTTTTGTTGCAATGATAAATGGGATTGTTTGTTTGTTTTTAGTTTTCCTTTCTGGAAATTCATTATAAAAATGCCATTAATTTCTGGGTATTAATTTTGTATCCTGCTGTATTGTCAAATTCATTTAATAAACCTATTAGGCTTTTGGTGGAGTATTTAGGGTTTTCTATGTACAATATCATGTCATCAGCAAATAATGAGTTTTACTTCCTTGTTTTCAATTTGGATGCCTTTCATTTCTTCTTCTTATGTCATCACTGTGGCTAGGACTTCCAGTACTATGTTAAATAAGAGAAGTGACAATGGACATTTCTGTCTTTGATCTCATTTTTAACCATTGAGTATGATGTTGGCTACAAGTTTGTCATGTAGAGCCTTTATTAAGTTGAGGTAAGATACCTCTATTCCCACTTTGCTGAGAGTTTTTATCATAAATGGTTGCTGTATTTTGTCAAGTGCTTTTTTGACATGTATTGATATGATCCTATGGTATTGATTCTTCATTTTGTTTATGTGGTACATCATGTTTATTGATTTGTAAATATTGATCTATCCTTGCATCCCTGAATAAATCCTACTTGGTCATGTTGTATGATCTTTTCAATGTACTGCTCAATCTGATTTGTTAATATTTTGTTGAAGATTTTACCATCTATGTTCATCAGGAATATTGGCCTATAATTTTTTTCTTTGTAGTGTTTTTACAAGTTCCTTATAATTGCCACTAAGTTCCTTGAGTATCCTTATAACTTTGGACTCTATATCTGATAAATTGCTTGCCTCCATTTCACTTATCTCTTTTTCTGAAAATTCCTCCTTTTCTTTCATTTGTGAGCTGTTTTTTTTTCCTCCAAATTTTTGCTGACCCTTTGTATTTATTTCTATATATTATATCAGACTTCTATGTCTCCCAGCCTTTGTGGGTTGGCCTTATGTGGTAAATGTGTTCTAGGGGACCCAGCAGTGTTGTCTCTTTGATGTCCTGAGCTAGATGCTCTGAAAATGTCCCTTGTGTGAAGTATTTGGGTTCTCCTTTATAATTTGGTCATGATTGTACTGATCATGTCTTCTCTCAGCCTGGCTGACTATGAGGCTCACCCCAGAGTACGTTATGTGAGCTGTTGTACAGGTGCTGACAGAACAAAACAAGAAATAAGACAAAAACAAATAAAACACCCCCTACTACAACAACCACAAAAGCAAGCACAACAGAAAATAGAATTAGAAAAGAGAACAAGAATGATAAAGAAAATATAGGAGGAGGGAAAAAGGGGAAAGAAAAATATGAAAGGACAGAAGAGGGAAAAAAAGAAAATAAGAATAAAGTAGAGGGGAAGGGAAATGGTATAAAAGAAAAGAGGAAGAAAAGGTTATGAAAAGGGAAAAGAGAAAAGGAGGAAAAAAGACAAATAATAAGAAAAGGGAAAAAAGAAAACAGGAGAAAGAAGAGAAAAAAAACAGAGTAAAAAAAGGAAAGAGAGATATTAAAGGTATGAAAGATAAAAGAGAGAAAGAATAATAAAAAAGCAATACACAAGGAAAATAAAGAAGATAATTTTTAAAAAACAACAAAAAGTGAAGTGGAGTTCATCTCAGCAGAGGTTAAGTGCCTGCTGGGAGCTCCCTTTGGATCTGCTCTTATGTTGACTGTGGCTGACGTATTTTGTCTGCCGTTTCTGTGCCTCCCAGAAGGTACTTTGGTGCTAGCTCCCTCAGAAGCTGTCCACATTTGGCTCTCAGCAACTGGTTTAAAACTCCAAGTGACTCACAGTCTGTCTGTCTGTCTCTATAGGACTTGGCTGCAGGTGGAAAGGGCCAAACCTGCCCTTTCAGGACAGTTTAATAGCATGGGCCCAGGCACAAGTCAGCAAACTTCCCCAGGGTCTGCTTCTGCCAGCCTTCACTTGCACTTGCCAGCAGCTGCCAGTCGCAGTCTGAAAAGGCTGTTTCTGAAAGGGCTTTAAGCAGAATCAGGAGTATAAGACCTCTGGATTTCCCATGGGGGTCAGGTGGTGTTCAGATTTCTGCAAAGTGGTGGGTGTGTTTCCTCATTCCAGCATTACTCCTCTGAGAGAGTCCCAGAATATTCTCTGTCTCAGCTGGCAGAGAACCTATGTGCAGTCCAATAGAATCTGTTGGAAACCAGGAGTTTCTATCAGCTCTTCCGTGAGGAGAGCTGTCCCAATCAGGTTCCTGGGACAGTGGGGCTGCTGACCCCACCCCAAGCCAGGCACTGGCACTCCATGATCCTACTTTAACCAGTAGCCTTAGGCTTTTGTGCTGTATCCTCTGCAGGGGTGGAAATGCAGGGTGTGGCAAGCAGGCTTTCTGAGAGTGTGGCCAGCTGTATCCCTTAGGGCAGGGGATTTGCCTTTTCCTGAGCTGTGGCTTCAGGAAGGGGTCTGTGCCTTTCAAGAAATATGACAGTTCAGGGACTTTTTTTTTTTTTTGAGGGGGATACATCATTTCCTCAGGCCACTCCAGCCTGCACCTCCCCCCTCCCTCCACAAAAATCCTGTGCTGTGGATTAAGAAAACAAAACAAAAATCCTGTGGCTTTATCTCCAACTGGCTCTGGTCTCCCCAGCAGCAGGAAGTCCCACCACAGACTTTCACAGCAGGCATTACGTGGACTGCTGTTCTTGGCTCTGGTGCTCTGGACTGGGGTCTCAGCTTCGACCCTCTCAGGGAAACCCCCACACACAGCCAGATACCTCCTCATTCTCAACCTGCTACCCAAAACTCACTCTTGTTCATTATATTTCACAAATAAGTGAGATCATGTGATATTTATCTTTCTCTGACTGGCTTATTTCACTTAGCATAATGCTCTCCAAGTCCATCCAAGTTGCTGCAAATGGTAAGAGTTCTTGTTGTTTGTTTGTTTGTTTGTTTGTTTGTTTAACAGCAGAGTAGTATTCCATTTTGTAGATGTACCATAGTTTTCTAATCCAGTCATCTGCTGATGGGCACTTATGCTGTTTCCAAATCTTAGCCATGGTAAATTCTGCTCCTATGAACATTGGGTGCACATGTCCTTTCTGATTGGTGTTTTTGGTTTCTTGGGATATATTCCTAGAAGTGGGACTACTGGGTCAAATGGGAGTTACACTTTTAAATTTTTGAGGAAACTTCATACAGTTCTACACAATATGTGTGTGGGTTCTTGGCATCATATAGGAAAAATTTCACAATAGAAGTGGCTGCACCAGTCTGCATACCCATCAGCTGTATAGGAGGGTTCCCTTTTCTCCACATCCTCACCAGCATTTGTTATTTGTTGATCTACTGATGATAGACATTCTGACAGGTGTGAGGTGATGTAACCAGACAACCAAAGGGTCCAAAGCCACCTGTCACTACTTGAGCCAATGAAGCAGAGATGGGTTGAATCATATATGAGCATTTACTCCATTGCCTAAGACCGGAGAAAAACCAAGCAATGCTTAAGGAAATGAAGTCATACTTTATTATTATTCCGTGAGGGCCCAGAGAACAATGTCTTTCAAATTCTGGGCAAAGAAACATAGAGGAAGCTTCCCTATTTATACTTTTTCCAGCTCTTTGTCTCCCAAATAAGGATTTTTCTGTTTCCCTTTGCAAGTTCTTAAAGAGCCCTATGTGCTGGAGCTTTGAGACCTCAACCAAAAACCTGATCTGGCGCCAGCCCTGATAATTTCACCTGAGGAAGGTTTATGGCCTCTCTGGAATGGGGGTATTCTTATTTTACTTATTATCTAGCAAGCAAACATTTACAAAAGCCAAATAGCAGAGTTAAAATTTTAAACAGCAGTTTTTATATAAGATGGATGCTTCAATTCCACTAATGCTGGCAGTATGGGAGAGTAGTTGGTCACCCACAAAGATCTGCTCTGACTGCCCCTTGCCAATTAGCTGATTATATATACACAAGGGAGAAGATAGGTACATGCAGCTGTGAGCCACAAATCTAACATGGACAGGGGCAGGTAGAGTCTGCAGTCTGGCCTTCAGAAGCTCGAAGTGTGATAACAAGGTGGTTACAAATAGTTCAGCCCATTCCTAGGACCGGAGAGTGGTCAGCATTCCTGAGGAAAACTCCTGGAAGGGGTCAAGGTTCTGTTCTCAAAATATTTTTCTTTTCTTTCAGTGATGGGAACAGATGGACTCGGAGGTGTGTGGGCTCTGAGATGTCTCATCTTTTACAGGCCTGTTTCATCCTCCAGTTTCCAGGGTCCTGAAGAAAACTTCTCATTTATCATTAGTAAGGTGAATATCATCAGACAACTGTGGTTCTATTCTTATTACATGCCCTCCCCCTCCCCCACCAGTAATACTATATTGTGGTTTTGATTTGTGCCTCTTGGATAATTAGTGACTTAGAGCATTTTTTCATATGCCTCTTAGCCATATGTATGCCCACTTTGGAGAAGTGTCTATTAGGTCCTTTGCCCATTTCGTTTTTATTATTGAATTGCTTATCTTCCTTTTGTTAAGTTGTATGAGTTCCTTATAAATTTTGGAAATTAAATCCTTATCTGAGATAGCATTGGCTAATATGTCCTCCCATGCAGTGGGCTTTTTTGTTGTTTTGTTGATGGTTTCTTTTGCTGTGCAGAAACTTTTTATTTTGATGTAGCCCCATTTGTTTATTTTCGCCTTAGTTTCCATATCATCAGTAAAGATATTGCTATGAGATATGTCTGATATTTTGCTGCCTATGGATTCTTCTAAGCTTCTTTTTGTTTCTCATCTTACATTTAAGTCCTTTATCCATTTTGAGTATTTTCTTGTGTATGGTGTAAGTTGATGGTCTAATTTCATTGTTTTGCATGTATCTGTCCAATTTTCCCAACACGATTTATTGAAGACACTGACTTGACGCCATTGTATGCTCTTGCCTCCTTTGTCAAATGTTAATTGAGCATGATGGCTTAGGTTGATTTCTGGGTTCTCTCTTCTGTTCCATTAGTCTATATGTCTGTTCCTGTGCCGGTACCAGGCTGTTTTGAGAACAGTGGCTTTGTAATATAGCTTGATATTTGGTATTGTGATTTCTTCAACATTGTGGTATTTGGAGTCTTTTTTTATTCCATATACTTTTTTGGAGAGTTTGTTTTAGGTCTGTGAAATATGCCATTGACATTTTAATAGGGAGTGCATTGGCAACATAAACTGATGAAAAAATATATAGAGAATCATCAAACAGACTGTCAAACCTCAGAGGGAAGGCAGGGGAGGGTGGGTGAGGTGTTTTGTGTGTGAGTGTGTAAGAGATCAACCAAAGAACTTGTATGCACATAAGCATAACTAATGGACACAGACAATAAGAGGGTGAAGGCCTGGGTTAGGGATGGAGGCTGGCTGGAAGAAGACAATGGGGAAAAAGTGACATATGTAATACTTTCAACAATAAAGAATTTAAAAAAATTAAAATAACCAATAAATAAATAAACTCCCCTTTTTTGCTTAAAAATAAGTGACTATAAAAAATAATTTAAAAATAATCTTATATTTCAAAAATAATTTTTAGAACTTCATTATGGTCCAAGCAATTTTGGTCAAACTTTAAACATTTCAAGGATAGTAAGCCAAAAAAACAAAACCCCTCACTCTTTATATGTGTAAAATTCAATCCAATTTTAGAACACATCCATCATCTCCAAAACTTCCCTGTTTACAGTTAATCCTGCCCCATCCTAAGCCCTAGGCTCCCAATGATCTGCTTTTGAGTCTACAAATTGGCTTTGTGTAAACATTTCATGTAAATAGAATCATATGACACTAAGTCTTTTGTGTCTGGCTTCTTTCACTTAGTACTGTTACTGGAAAGGGGACCTGTCCCTGACCTAGGGCCAACGGTAGTGTGTGGGTTCTTGACATATAGGAAAAATTTCACAACAGAAGTCCGGGTGAATTTTAGAGGATGTTTATTAAAGCTGGGGACAGTGAAACAAACAAGAAAGGGCTGGGGAAATGAGCCTGCCCATTGGAAGTGCACATGTGGACTGGTGGAGTGTTTGCCTGCGCAGAGCTCTGATTCACTTTGAGGGGCCCTGGAACTGAAGTTAAGCAGCTGGAGTGTAAGTGGGCAGTTATTCAAAAGGAAGGAGTTCAGAGTTTCTACTGCAGGGCAGCGAGTCCTTGTCTGTACAGAATCACACCCAGCAGGAGCTCAAAGCAGCTCCCCAGAGGACCCTGTGGATATATAGGTTCAGTGTGCCTGCTCTTTGGAAATGTGTGTGTCTGTGGAGGTGAGTTTGCCAGCGCAGAGCTCTGATACACTTTGAGGGGCCTGGCACTGAAGTTACACTGCCGGGGTGTCTGTGTAGGTGCCCAGGATGAGTGAATTCAGAATTTCTACTGCTGGCAGAAGTGTGTCCGTTTGTCCAGGATCATATCCAGCCAGGACTTACAGCAGCTTCCATAAGCCCCCTGAGCCTTCGAGGGGCCCCGGCGCTCAAGTTACACAGCTGGGGTGTCTGCGGGCTGTTATTTGGGCAGAGAAAATTCAGAATTTCTTCGGTGGGGCAGCGTGCCCTTGTCTGTACAGAAGCACACCAGCAGGGCCTCCCAGGAGCTGCCTATGGAGTGGTGTGCCCTGGCTGTCTGCGAGGCTGGAAACTCGAAAAAGAAAGTAGTATCTGGAGGTCTGCCACTGGGGAGGAGGAGGTTGCACTTACTGCTGCCGAGCGGTGCACCTTTGGAGGTGGAGGTCCCAGGATCCTAGGGTCTGCAGCTCCAGTAGCAAGATTTTGGCTGGAGTGGCTGCTGGGTTGAGGGCAGTGTCAAAGTCCTGTCTGGTTGGTGGTGCTGATGAGTTCCTAAAAAAGGCCATTCTCCCCTTCAAGATGGCATGGGCTCCGTGCCTGAGTTCCGCAGTCCGGGGAGTGCCCACAGTGGTGGTAGTCTCTCCTTGTCTAAGAGAGCCTGTCTGCCAGCCCTTGCTGCTCCTGCGAGAGTTAACTGTCTCTCACTCACTCACTCACACACACTCATTTCATCCCCTCACTCACTTCCTCTCCCTTACCTCCGTCCTGCCAGCCTCCATCGTTTTTTCCCCTCTGTTGTTTCTATTTATAAAAAGAGAGGATAAGTATGTCTCTGTGTTCCTATTCTCCTCTATTTTATTTAAAACATACATGTGTACTATGTAAATTTTGCTGCTCCTTGCTCACATGCATTGGGAGGCCAACCCACAGGAGGTCTCTCACGTTCCCTCCAATGCAGAGGCTTGCATGCTGGTGGCACAGCAGGGATCCACACGCTCCCCTGGGTGCCCAGCAGTGGCCCTGGTTGATGCTTAGATGAGGTCCTCACAGGGTTTCCTATGACAGTGAGTTTGCCACACAAGTTGGAGGCCTCAGACGTGCACCTTTCCCACTAGAGTTGAAGCTCTGTCCTGATGACCTCCGGGACCCACTCATAGGGAAGGTGACCTCAAGGCAGAGTCAGCACAGCATGTATTTTATCTGAGGCACAAAAGATTGAAGTATGGAGGTCACCATTAGTCTAATAAAAGGGGACTTCAAAAGGCACTGGGTTCAGGTAACTTCTTTTAAAAACTCAGAGAAAAGAACAGGATTATAGGAACTATGGCTCAGCTGGTGTGGTTCAGTGGTTGGCATTGACCTGTAGACCAGGCAGTCAAAGTTCGATTCCCTATCAGGGCACATGCCCACAGGGTGGGCTCGATCCCCATTAGGGGTCATGCAGGAGGCCGTCAATCAATGATTCTTTCTCCTATCTCTCTCTCCCTCTCCCTTCTCTCTGAAATCAATAAAAGTTTTTGTTTGTTTTTGAAGAAACTGTAAAGGCATGGCATCCTTACAAGTGTCCTGCATTTCTTATACTTGTCCCCTTTCTGTCTTGTTTTTGAGAAATTCGGATGTTGGAGACCATCATGTTCAGGAAGCCAGGCTGAATTATAGGGTGGAAAACTCATGAAAAAGCAGGTAGGAAACAAGGAAACCTTTTCTTCCTACTTCCTGCCCTTGAAGCCATGTGAGCAGATGATTTCACTCCATATTTAACTGAGGAACATTTTATTAAGAAATGTGTGCGGAGGTGAGCTAAGGTGCACAGCAGACAGCGAGGGTTTAACACAAAGGGACGGGGGGATGGAGCTAAGGCTCTGCAGGCAACACTGGGGCCGCCGGGTTCAGGGAAGGGAGGAACCAGCAGGGAGGAGCTGCTGCGGGGTCAGGGCCCAGGACCCAGCCAGAGCCCGAGGCGGCTCTCCCTCGTGGAGTAGAGCCCAGCAGGAAACCTCTTCAGGCTGTGAAGGGACTGGACAGAAGGTTCTCTCCTGCCCGGGTCGGGTCGCCATGGCCACCTCAGCTCAGGAGCCCTGCGGACAGAGGACAGTGCAGTTCCCAGGCCCAGCCAGCAGGGGCGCTGCCCTCCCAGGCCTCCAGTTGTGGCTCCCAAGGGAGAAGAAAGCTCTGAGGCTGCGGGAGCCAGAGCTGCTTTAGAGCTGCCTCTCAGCAGGCCGGAGAGACGCTGCAGTGTGGGCAGGGCCAGAGCCACACCCAGGCGCCCCCTATCTGTCCCCTGGCTCCTCCCCTGCACCTTCTGTTCTAGAGAAACAGAATGTGTCCCTAAGAGAGGGTTAAAGAGCGTTACCTGCTGGCTGAAGTCCAGAGTGTCCTGGGAAGAGAAGGAAGATGCTACTTAAAGATAGGAAGGTAAGGTGTCCCCAAACACAGGGTCCCCGCCCAGGCCACCTGAGCTTCTCTAGCAGCACCCCACCCGCTGACACAGAGCAGAAGCTGAGAGCAGTGGCCCCGAAGCCATCACATCCAGTGTCGTTAGTGACCGCAGGGCCTGCTCCTCCATGTGCCCCAGGATCTGCACCCAAATCCCGTGCGTGTTAACCCCTCTCTCACCCCACAGCCTGATTCCTCATGTCTCCACCCTAAGAAGCGGGAGCTTGTGACTCTGCATTTCCAGGACCCGGGAGACCAACAGGGAAAGAAAGGCCTCTATGGCGTTGCCACCCCCAGAGCTCACCCAGCAAAGCCCCCGTCCCCCCACCGTCTTGGGGCCTCGCTGCCAGCAGGCTCCTTACCTTTCTGCGCCCTGAAGGAGATGAGCAGCCCTGCCCCGAGGAAGAGCAGCCCCAGCACGAAGCCCCCCGCTCCACTCAGCACCTTGCTCTGTGCGGATCCAGACTGGGCCCCTGGGAGGAGAGGCTGGTTTCAGTGGGTTTAGCCCAAAGCAACTTCTCTAATGGAGACCCTGGGATGGAGTGTTGGGGGAGGGAGAAGGAGGGGGGAAGAAAAGGGGAGCTGCCCTAGAGGAAGCAGAAGAATCAGCCATTTCCAGGAAAGAGACTGAGGTCACACTGAGCAGGTACAAGGCCCAGGCACTGCCCTCAGGTTCCCTCACTCCCGACCCAAGGCCACTGCTTTGGCCTCTGATGGCTGCGGTGCCCGGGGCCTGGTGACTCTCGGTATTTGGCACGGGTGACAGAGCCGCAGAGGGCAGAGAAGACGGGGCTCTCTTGCGGCAGGAGGGTCCCCACGCTGTGGAGGATGCGCCTGTTCCCAAATCACAGTGGGCAGCTCAGCGCAGACAGAAGCACCCGCCCAGCCGACAGGGGATGGTGCCCAGGGCCAAGGCGCACCATGACGGGGCGAGTGTGGGAAATTGAAAGCAGGGCAGGAATGTGGCCTCCCAGGGCTATGGGTGTCCACAGAAGGGATCGAGGGGCTACCCTGCGGCCTGTGCTGAGGGAGAGACACGAGCAAAGGAAAACGGGGTGTGGGGAGAGGGACCCTGCCCCTCAGGAACAAGCAAAGGCCCCTG
>JAAGEH010000192.1:213643-295442 GCA_011751065.1 Lasiurus cinereus | reverse complement strand
TGGGGGTGAGTTGGGGGGCCTTCTGCTCCATGTAACCGAGAGTACTGACGCGATCAGGGGGTTACACCCTAATCCCAGTGGGGCGCCAGCTCTTTCCTGCATGTCCAGCCCAGGAGGCGCAGAGAACCGGAACACAGGCCTTGAAAGCCAGCGATGAATGGCAGCTCTGACCCCTCGCTGCTGTGGAAGGGGTCCCTGCAGAAAGGCGAGCCTTCCTGAGAGGCTCACCACGATGCATGACTCAGGGAGAGACCGGCCGGTCAGCAGAGATGCAGTGACAGCACTCAGGACGTTTTGACTAATATCGCATAAGGCAAAACCAAAAGGAAGGTTTTAAACTTCAAGTGATTGAGTGGATTCAACAAGAAAGTGGTGAATTTGTGTAACTGTCTAGTTGTTTTTTTTTTCCTTATAAACCATGAAGAGCTGCATTGGAAGGTGTGTGTGTATAAAGCGTGAGTCTAGAATTTTCAGGAACAGCCGGTACTATTGACGTCTCCACCCCAGCACTATTGACGTTTGCACCAGTTAATTCTGTGTGGTTGGGGCGGGTGTTCTGTACACAGTGGGCTGAACACGGCATCCAACCAGTTGTCCAAGAAACCTCCCTGTGACACCCAAACATGGCTTTAAATGTTGCAGATGTCCCAGGGGTGGGAAGGGAGAGAAGGGGTGATGAACCATCTGAAAAATCTGGAGTGAAAACAAACACTGTTGATTACGCAGCAGCTGGGAATTACATAGGAAGTTCTACTGTATCTGTTGAAAATCTTGCACTATATGAAATGTATGTATTTTAAAAATCTGGTTCCAATGCAGAGTAATTTTTTTAGCAAAGCAAATTTGTTCAGAACCAAGATACCTGTTTCTTTGCCTTGCTAACCAATCACCAAGTCACCATTTATCCTTCAGATCATCTTTTTTGATTCCCATTCAAAGTCCTAACCAATTCCTGCTCTAACTGCCTCCTGCTCCCAATAATACCAGGAGGGATCAGGTTACCAGCCTTGACTGGAGTTGGACTCTCATTTCTATAGGCAGGTCCCTCAGAAAGGGAGAAGCTAAGATGACACCCTCATATAGACAGATTACAAAAAGAAGCAGGTCCCAGCTTTAGATGGAGACCTTCATGTAAAAGTGATGGCAGAGGGGAGGGCACTCTGGTCAGACTGGGTCTATCCAACTTTTCACAAATTCTCTAGCGCCTTCCTGACACATGAGAAGGTTGAAAAATAAACATATGTGAGTTGCTGTTCACTGTAGCCTGTGTGGTTAGTACTATCAGGCCATCCTCATGGCCCAAATGAAAGGCCGCCAGGTAAAGCAAATAAAAATACACAGCTCCCAGCACATTTTGATTTCAGATAAATAATTGCTGTTCTCTGAAATTCAGCTTTAATTGGGCATCCTGTATTTCTTTTGATAACACAAGCCCACTTGCTAGTAAAATCTGAGGCAGAGAAATGCACTTAAACTTCTCTGTGTTTCTCACGTGCTCACAACATAGTGTGAGCCTATGTGGAACTTTTCAAGTTGTAAATGCAAAATGGATGTAAATTCCTCCTAAATATTGGAACTAGCAGCCCTTGCCCCTGCTGCCCCCAACCCTGAGACACACGCTGGCACATGGGCACATCGGGAATCTCAGCAGCAAGTCAGACCCAGCCAAGCCACTGCTCACCAGTGGAGGCAGAAGCCAAGGCTCTAGAATTAGGAATCTAAATTTGAACATTAGCTCTTCCTCTTTGGTCAGATTGTAACACCCATGGGCCTTGTTCTTTATCTCTAATTTAGATTTACTGATACTGTATTCCTCACAGGATAATGTAAGTGTGGAATTACATAGTGATTCTTCCTAGTGCTGATCATATAAGCACTCAATAAATAGCTTGCTATTTTTAATTTTATAATCTCTGGGAATGCAATTTTCTATCCTTTAACTTCCTAGATAAAATAATATCTTCATCACCATTTGGCAGTTGTCTTTTATTAATTTTACCATGAAATATCATTTTGAACACAAGGACAGAAACATTGGTCTCTGTATATAATGGGGTATACATGCAGCTAATATAAAAGGACTATGCTGACATAGAAGGAAGTAACTTTCTAGATACTATGGTCTAGACCAGTGGTTCCCAACCTTCCTAATGCCACGTCCCTTTAATGCAGTTCCTCGTGTTGTGGTGACCCCCCAAACATAAAATTATTTTCGTTGCTACAGTTACGAAGTAGCAACAAAAATAATTTTATGGTCTCATACACTCCACTGTCTAGAAACTTCACGCCCACCAAACCCAGAGCTCACTTCTCTGCATGTTCTCACTTCCCTGCCTCCTAGTGGTTCTCATCACACCTGGCCATTCCCTCCTGGAAAAATTTACTCCCCTCACTGCCCTACATCACCTTCTCTCAGTTTTCCTCAACACACTGCACCCCTCCTCAGTCCCCTTTGCTGAATCATTGGCCCTTGGTCCTCTGGGCTCAGCCCTTGACTTCTTCCTCTTCCTCCTCCTCCTCCTCCTCCTCGTCCTTCTCTCCCCCTCTCCCACTCCATCTCTCTCTCTCTCTCTCTCTCTCTCTCACTGAGATCCTCCACTTTCCTGGAGTTTAACACAGCACATGTGTCAATGACACCAACACAAACACCTCCAGTCCTGGCCAGCCCCAAATTCAAGGCTCCTGTGTTCAAGTGACCTCTTGACAGCTCCACACAAATATCAAGAAATCATTTCAAACTTACACAAAACCTTTCTTCCTAACCACCCCCTTCAAATTACTTCTTACACAGTCTTTCCCATATCAGTAAACAGCTCCAAGTTTATTAAAATTATCCTATCTAATAAAGAGGGAATGTGCTAATTAACCATCACTCCATTACAAAAGATGGCTGCACCCACAGCTGAGGCCAAGTTCCCATAAGGAGCCTTAATGAGCAATCAGCAGGGACCTGAGGCTATGCCCTCCCCTGCCCACATGGGGCTTGACAGGGGACCTCAGGCCAAGTCCCCACCTGGAAGGGCTTTACAAAGAATCTCAGGCTGTGCCCCACTGTCCGAGGCAGAGCTTGACAGGGGACCTCAAGGTGCGTTTCCCCTCCTGGTGCTGGGCTAGGGCCCCTCAGGCTGCTCCCCACTGCCCCAGCTCTAGGCTAAAGGACCTCAGGCTATGCCCCCCACGGTGGGGCTTGACAGGGGACCTCAAGGTACACCCCCAGTGCTGGGTTGAGGGAACTCAGGCCATGTTCCCATTCAGCAGGACTTGACAGGGGATCTCAGGCCATGTCCCCCATCTGGAAGGGCTTGATGGAGGACCCCCGGTTTAGGCTGGGGGACTTCAGGCCACAGCCCCCTGTCCTGGCACCAGGCCAGGGGACTTGAGGTTACACTCCATGCCCAGCAGGGCTTGACAAGGATGGGACTGGCCGGGTCTGGATCTAACCCAATGGGAGGGGAGGACAGTCTCACGCAATTTTGAGGTACATGTGTATGGGCAGGGACTTGACTCTGAGTCCCATGGTGAGCCCCAGACTCTTACAGGAGGAAGGTTTTCATATACATTTTACTAATTTTCTTTCATCTCTGACACTTCTATTATAGAGAAAGGGCAAATAGCAATATTAAATTATTTCCTCTAATTAATCTCCTTTTAATGTGCATAAATTTCATGCACTGGGCCACTAGTTGAATATGAAATCCTTAGGGATTTTTTATTCCTCCACCATTTAATTCACTAACATGTGGTAGAAATAACTACCCCAGATCAGCTTACTTCCTCTTTCTTGCTGCCTTTGCTGCACACACTAACTGAAGCCCAAGCATGTCACCCTGGGAGCTCTAACATGCTCCTCAAGGGCCCCCCAATTCCTCTTGTGAACCCTGCAATCTAACCTCCACCTGGTAGCTGGGGTTGTTGTTCTTAAATAAATATTTGTGGACTCTCCTTGTAACCCTCCAGCAGTTCACATGTCTCTTCAGATAAAATTCAAACTTCTTACCCCACCGTCCAGTCCCAATATGATTTGTCTCCCGTTTTCTCCAGCCTCTGCCTGTGTCAATGTCACTCCCCAACTTGCTCCTGTGCTGCAGCCAAGCTAGCCTTTTTCCTGACCCTTAAACACGGCAAACACGTTCCCACATTGTGGCCTTTCCCTCTTCCTCTTCCTGGGACATTTGACCCTGAGATCTTTACAGGGTGGCTTCTCGTATCATTCAGGTTTCAAAAGTCTCTACATGTCACTTTCTCAAGGTGAAATCCCTGTTTGAAGTGACATCAGGTGAATCTATTCTATAACTGTGGTGTTGCGTGTATTTTTTTCAAAGCAATTATTGCTCCTCTGAATTTTTTCTTTCTTAAATATTATAGGTCATTGTCTTTCTCCCCTAACTTTAGCTAAGTTCCATGGTAAAAGGGGACTTTCTATCATATTCAAATAGGCTTCTCTGAATCTAGAACAGAACCTGATATATAGTAGTCACTCAGGTAAATATCTGTAATGATGAACCCAAGTTCTGAGCCTTGATTATTGTGGGGACCCTGGAAAGCAGCAAGGGCACAAGCTCCTACACCTTTTTATTCAGACAACAGATTATGTTCCCTTTGCTTCCTGTAGGAAATTCAGAGATTCTTCTTCGTTCCCCTCATACCAACTGGAAGAAACATCACAGTAAAGAAAGAGGGAAAATATCACTACATTTTATCTTGCCCATGGATCTGTTCCAGGGCTGAGGGTCTGTGTAAACTTTGGGATCTCAGGAATGGTGATGACATAGCTGGGGAAAGAATAGGGAGGACCTGGAAGCAGAGGTAACCACATACGGCTAATTAAGGGAAACAGAGGGCACGATGAATGGACCTGTGGCATTGGGCCAAGGCTCTAGGAGGCCCCTTCAATTCCCTTGACTGATTATTGACTTTCAGCCCAATGGGATGCTTACACACTATCTCTACTCCTGTTCAAGGTGTATAATTTGAACATATGATATTGGTAACATTTGGCTATTTTTAATTTAAAAACACATAATTTCAATAAATTTATCTCTACCTGTTGAATCCAGACCTTTGGACTCAGGTCAGAGAAGGATGGATATACAGTGGTACCTTGAGATACGAGTGCCCTAACATACACGATTTTTGAGATACGAGCTGTCGAGCGAGCGATTTTTGCTTTGAAATACGAGCAACAGTTGAGACACGAGTAATCACACAGATCGGCTGGCTGCACACAACCCACCAGTTTACCATAACTCGAGCGTCTCATAGTTTCCTACGCCTCAAGGTTACGGAACAAATTAAACTCATATCTTGAGGTACCACTATATGAAAAACTAATAGAATAGAAAGTTTCAACATAGATCCATAATTAGGACTAGCCTAACCAGGTGTTCAGAAGATGCCTTAAGTTCTTTAAGATGTCAAAGACCACCCCATAGATGCCCCTCATCTGTAGGATCATTCCAAGTACTAAGATTCTCTGCTTCAGCTCCCAGGGATTTTACACAGGAGGAAAAGAGAGAACACTAATCCCACTTCTGTTGGAGAATCTCTATTACATGATCACAGGCCTTATAAACCTTGGGGTTCAAGGAGAAAGGAAAGGAGATGGTGGGGGAAGCCCTTTAATACATCTCACATAGTAGGGAGAGGTGCCAACATCACAGATTCTGTTGAGGAAATAACATAGGATCCTCAAAGAGAGACCCTCTAATTGCTTTTCAGTCCCCATAAAATTTCAAAGAAACTTTCCTTTTAGGTATAACTTAATACAATAAATGGAACAGTGGGTGGGAATTAGTCTGAAATCACTATTTGTCAATCCTCTCAAGACCCTGATGGAATGGGACAGAAGGTTGGGGAGGGTTTACTGGAGGCGAGATAAAAAGAAAGGCTGAGATACATGAAGCCCCTTGCACATCTTGTAATGGCGAGCACCCCGCCCCCTTTTGTGGTGGAAAGAATTGGGATCCATGTGATAAAGGTAGGTGGCCAATGAAGAATATGCCACCATTTTCTAATGGCCATGGCCTGCACACAGTGACAAAGCTAATTTCCTTCCTTCCTCACCCCACAGCAGCTCACTCCCAAGGTGCACTTACGTGGTGTGTCCCTCGCCTGAGCCAGGGGAGGACTCAGTGCCATCAGCATCACCATCAGAGCGGCCATCCAGAAGCCTCTGGGGGATCGCAGGCACACCATATTGGAGCTCAGAGAGGACAGGGGCAGGGAGCAGGCCAGTCTCACTCAGTGAGGGCTGTGACCCTTCTCCACCCACATCCCCAATAATACCAACTAGGGGACTCATTTCTTTGTTCTTTGATTGGGTAATCTCAGTACTGAGAACCAACCAGCATCAAAGATGAATAGTATCACCAGTTGCTGGTCAGAGATTCAGTATGAAGATCCTCTTCTGAAACTTAGAATTTCCTGCATTAAATAAACTGTCTTAACTTAGTGCTTTAAAGGTTTGATCCGGTGCTAGCAGAAACACTGCATTGGGCCTATTGTGAGCCAGCTCTGTGCTGGTCAGTGATGAGCACACAAGTTGGAGCCTTTGGGGAGCATTCATCTCTCTCACTGCAGAGACATTCTGCAAATGAATGAGTGAATGTGCTGGGAGCGAGAGTGAGGGAGGTGATTTTAAGTTAGGAGGACTTCAATTTTGTCCTTTTGCACCACAACATAGTGTTGCAGATTTGGGGAAGTGACTTAGCCTCTCACAGTTAGAGCCACTGTGATCTTCCAGGTGTTTCAATGCTGGGAAAGGCTGTGATTCTGGGGACACCTCGAGGAGCAGCTTCCCTAGTAACTGATGACATGACAGGCTTGTAGCTGCTGATTGGAGAGTATAATCGGTGACTCTTTACAGGGAGCAATATCACTGACTGAAGGAAATGGAAAGTAATTCAATAATTTAACATGAGTGAAAGGTTTTTCAGGTTTTTCTCCTGGTGCTGTCACTGAGCTCAGGGCACCTCCAGAATACACTTGGAGAAAGGGGCTGCAGGTGGCGATCTATGTGGGATGGAGCACTTAACCCACCAGTATGGTCAGGCCAACTGTCCAAACCAAAGTGTGCAAGGGACTGGGGGGCTGAGGAAGGACTCAAAGCCAGCCTGTGGCCCAGCAGCTCCGTGTTGAAATAGCTAGTATTTCGTGGGAAAAGCATTCAGGTCTTTACTCCTGGTGTCTATTAGGGTTTTCCCATTTTCTTGGGAGCATGTCCTCTTATTTAGTCAACTGCTCTTCCTTTATTCTAAGAATGGAACAGATGGTTGGGGAGGGTTTACTGGAGGTGAGATGAGAAGAACGGCTTTGCTAATGGAATTATTACAGAGTGTTCAGAAAATGGAAAAATCAATGGGAAATTAGGAAATACATTCTTTGATGTCATCATGTGATTTAAAACATCTAGTTCTACGTAGCTCATCAATACAAATTATACTAACATACATGTTACCTCCCTGATCCTCAGTGGCCTTGAAAGAACAGCTGTCCATTGAAGTTGCATGTTAATTCTCACACCCCCATTCTGACGTCCTTCACATGCCTGTGTATGTCTAGTGACAGGATACTGACCGTGCTGCAGTGAAATGACTGCAGTTGAGGGGGTGATATGGATAAAGATGGTCAAGAGGTACAAACTTCCAGCTAAGAAATAAACAAGTCATCAGGATGTAATGCACAGCTAAGAGAGTAGATCTTAAAAGTTCTCATCACAGGAATATAAATTTTGTAACTACATGTGATATAGATATTAACCAGATGTACTGTAGTGGTCGTTTCACAATATATACAAATATCAAATCATTATGGAGAGAGGTTCAAGGTAGTGGTCATGTAACAAGATGCTGAACTCACCACAGAGAAAGAGAGAGAGAGAGCACGCAATTACTCCTGTAAGACAACTGAGAGCTGAATGAATGGCTCGGAACAACAAACAAGAGAAAGGGACTGAACTGAGAAGGCTGAGAAATGCAGAAGCAGCCTCACCTCTGTCCCAACAACCCACCTGGACCTTTGGGCACTCTCCGGGACAAGGGAGCTGATGAGCACCATGCTTTCTGTCCCCCTCTGCTTTGGTAAGGCAGGCGGGGCTTTATTGGGTGCTGTGGCTTACCTGCAGAATCATGTGGGTGCTTTCCCAGACATCCTGCCTCCCTGGCAGGTACTGCTCCAGCCCAGTCGCCATGCCCCCAGCACTGTGAATGCCTGCTTAGCTCCACCTGGCTTCCCAAAGCTGCTTGGCACCTAAAGCCTACACAGAGACCACTTCTTCACAAACTACCTCTGATTCAACAAAGGAGAGACCATATAGAGAAGGCTGAGGAACCATGGGAGCTCTCCGGGGCTGAGGAATTCTCTGAGGAGCAAGAGGAAAACAATTATTTATATACAAAGAAACTCCATAAAGCTACCAGCTGCTTTCTCTGCATCAATTTTACAGAGAGAAGGGAATGCAGGATATCTTTAAAATGCCACAAGAAAGGAACCTGCAACCTAGAATAATTTACTCACAAGGTTATTATTTAATTTGAAGCAGAGATAGTTTTCCAGACAAGCAAAACTAAAGTAGTTCATCTCCATTAAAACAGCTTTACAAAAAGTGTTAAAGAGTGTTTTGTAAGCATAAAAGGAAAGGCCGTAATTAGAAATGAAGAAGGAAAATATGTCACAGGTAAAGCCAAATATTTAATAAATACAGTTGATCAGACACTTGAAAAGCTAGCATGATTGTCAAAAAAAAAAGTATGAAATTCAACTCACACACAACACAAAAAGATCTAAAACATAACATCAATAACAAAGTATGGAAGGGGGAGTAAAAATGTAGTCCTTACAGGATATATTTGAAGTTAAATACCTATCAGGTAAAATTAGACTGCTATACATAATGATATACATAAATTTCATAGTAACCACAAACCAAAACCCCATAAAACATATGTACATAAGAAGCTTAAAATGTCCAAAAAACATTTATGAAGTTAACCTAGTCAAACAATCAAACAAACAAACAAAAAAAGCCAAACCAAAACTTGTAAAGAAAAGCAGCAAACCACAGAGAAGAGATCCAGAAAAAAAGGAAGGAACAGAGAACTATTAAAGCAACCAAAAAACAACAAAATGATAATAAGTGCGTACTTATCAATAATTATTTTACATGTAAATAGATTAAATGCTCCAATAAAAATATGTACAATAGATGGATTTAAAAACACAAACCATTTATATGCTGCTTAGAAGAGACTCACTTCAAAAAAATAAATCAAGACACATACAGATCGAAAGTGAAAGAATGAAAAGACAATCCATGCAAATAGAAATGAAATGAAAGCTGGAGTATCAGTATTTATGTAAGACTAAATGACTTTAAAACAAAAAAAGTGAGAAAAGACAAAGAACAGTACATAATTATAAAGGGTTCAATCCAAGAAGAAGATATGATAATTGCAAATATCTACACACCCAACATAGGAACATCTAAATATATAAAGCAATTATTAATAGACATAGAGAAAGAATTCTGCAGGAATACAATAATAGTAGGGGATTTTAGTAACTCACATCAATAGAGCTCAGCCAGACAGAAAATTAGTAAGAAAATAATGATCTTAAAAGTTACAATAAGCTATGTTAATTTAATAGATTTTTTAGGACATTTTAAGCCCACACTAAACAATACACAATTTTTCAAGTGCACATGAAACTTTCTCCAGGATAGATAACACATTTGGTCACAAAACTAGTCTCAGTAGAAGATACATGTGGAAGAGTGTAGGTGGAAGTTACACTCACCTCCTCTCAAGGTCATAGCAAAATTACAACTAAATTATAAAACAATCAACATAAATAACTATCTGAAGACTAACTGAATCAAAGTCTTATAACTATGATATAGAGACAAAGCACCTCCTGACTAGTAAGAGGACCAGAAATGCAAAAAAAAAGTTGGCCCAATAAAATATATATTATTCAAGGTCAGTAGTTGAGAATCCAGAAAGATAGCTCAGCTGCAGGAGTCTCCACAGAGGAGCGATGGGGTCTGAATCCTATATTGGGACCCCCAGCCCCGAGCACCAGGGCAGGCAAGAAGAGCCTATACAATATCTGGCTGTGGAAATCAATAGGAATTCCATTCCCCTAGTTGAGATAAGAGACAGCTGGAAACATAGGCATCTTCTTAAAGGACCAGCACAAATCATCTAGTGCCCAGGTATTCATGTTGGGCTCTGGAGGAAAATGGAGTGATACAGGGAAAGATTGGGTTGTGTGGATTCAGGGAGGGAGCTGGAAGGACAGCTACCAATGTTCCTATGCTGAGTCCTCTCCCACACTGCCCACAACATCATCGTTCATGGGTCGAGCACTGCCCTCCACATGCCATTAGCCTGGGAGATGTACTAGCCTAACTTTACTGACTCCTTAAGACCTCACCCTGCCAAGCCCATACTTGATGGAAGAATCTGCTGATGCCAGCAAGTCTGGGCCTGCCTTACAGTCTTTCTTGAAAAACTCTTGACAGGCACCACAATTCTTGTGCAAACCCCTCCCTCCAATCTTAACCTGATTTAGCCTGATGAACTAACTCTACTGGTCACACTCTAACTTCTCCCTGAGACCCTTCCCCACCACAAATGTTTGCAGACCCCAGGTGGGTGGCAGCTGACCCTGGTGTACCATGAGACTTTCGCCAAATGGTCTCAGACCCCAGCACTAACACTGAATTCACATCAGTATTAACCCAGTGAACACCATCTCCCCTAACTCACTGAGCACCTGCATTACTTAACTGGTGAACAGCCAGACCTTTCAGTGTCTGAGAATGGACAACCAGCAGACATGCACATCTCAGGGTGCCCGGGCCTTTTGCTAAGCTGACCCTGGGCTCAGTGCTCTGATAACTTGTTATATACCTTTGACCCTGCAGTGCACATCCAGGACCAGCACCGGCAGACACAGACTAGATCACTTTGTAACTCCAGGCAAATAGCCCAGGGCCAGTCACAAGCAATATCTGACATTGACCTTTACAAGAGTTCGAACCAAGAGGCCCCCAAACAAACACATCTGATGGGGAACTTCAGACCACATTCCAGAGCAGAATACAATTAGCTCCACAAACAGCCCATTTAAAGGGAGATCTCATCAGACAAGTTGTGCTTCATATGGTCAGCACCAGCATAGCAGCTTGTATACTGTGGTCAGGGTCGACATTCACAGAGAGCTATGCTGAGGGTTAACCTCATACATAGAGGGGCCAACAATAATTAAGACTACAACAGAGCTACATTACCCACACAAGGTATATTCTTAGAGCACCTTCCTCATATGATAAGGGAGACTATACTACTTAGCACCCCCTAAAAACCTACAATGGAAGTCCACTTTACCAAGACTGAGACATAGTAGACCTTCTTAATACACAGAAACAAACACAGAGAGGCAGTCAAAATGGGAAGACAAAAAGCATGTCCCCAAATAAAAGAACAGGAAAAAAATAAATAAAAAGAACTAAATAAAAGGGAGGCAAGCATTCTAACAGATATGGAGTTAAAAAACTATGGTTATAAGAGTGCTTCAGGAACCTAGAGGAAAAATGGATAAACACAGTGAGAGCTTAAATAAAAAGATAGTAAGCATATAAAGAGGACAAAGAAACCATAAAATAGAGTCATAAATGAAGAATACAATATTTGTAATGAAGAACATACTAGAAGGAATCAATGTAAGTTAAATGGAGCTGAGGTTTGAATTAGTGATTTCAAAGACAAGGTAACAGAAAACAATCAATTAGATTGGCAAAAAAAATTTTCTAAGTGAGGAGTATAGGGACCTCTCAGACAGAAGAACTATAAAAACATCAGCATCATAGTGGTACTAAACAGAAGTTGAGAGAAAGCAATGGATTAAGAACCTATTTGAAGAAATAATGACAGAACACTTCTCTAATTTGATGAAGGAAAAAGACACACAAGTCCAGGAAACACAATCTGTAGTAATAAAAGGGTAATATGCTAATTAGACTGGAAGTCCTTCTGGACAAACTGGGACTAGAGCGAAGCCACCAGGTCCCAGGTGCCAGAGGGAAACCAGTGCCCGCAGCCAGGGGAAGGAAGGCCTAGTCTTGCATGAATTTTTGTGCATCAGGCTTCGAGTGCTATAATAAAAGATAAAAAAGGACATTACATAATTATGAAGAGATCAATCCAACCAGAGGATATAAACTTTGTAAACATTTATGCACCCAAAAACAGAAGCACCCAAATATATGAAGCAAATATTGATGAATATAAAAGGAGAGATCAACAATAAGACAATCATAGTAGGGAATTTTAACACATCATTGACCTTAATGGAGAGATCTTCCAGACAGAAAATCAGCAAAGAAAAAGAGGCCTAAAGTGACATAGTAGAACAGATTGTTTTAATTGTTGTTTTTTTTGTTTTGTTTTTATTTGTTTGTTTGTTTCAGAAAATTCCACATCAAGGAAGCAGAATACACATTCTTTTCAGCTGCACATGGAACGTTTTCTAGGATACACAACATGGTAGTACACAAAACAACTCTCAGAAATTTTTTAAAAATTTAAATCACATCAAACATATTCTCTGGCCATAATGGAATGAAACAAGAAATTACTTACAAGAAAAAGAAAGAAAACAATACATGAAGGCTAAATAATATGTTTACTAAGCAATGAATGGGTTAACATTGAGATCCAGGAAGAAATCAAAAAGTTTGATACAAATGAAAATGAATACCCAACAACCTAAAGAAATTATAAAAAGAACAACAAAGTCCAAATTGAGTAGAAAGATAGAAGTAACAAAAATCAGAGTGGAAATAAACAAAATAAAATCTAAAAAAATACAAACATTCAATGAAGACATAAACAAGATTGATAAATCTTTGTCCAGAATCATCAAGAAAGAAAGAGAGAGGACCCAAGGGGGGGAAAAAAATCAGAAATAAAAGAGAAGTAACAACTAACATTATAGAAATACAAAAGATGGTAAGAAAATATTATAAATAAATAAATGCCAACAAATTAGACAATCAAGCAACTGGAGCCCCACCTTGGTCTGGCATCCTGCTCACCTGCTCCACCATTTCACCATGGCCGATTGCCCACCATGTTCCATGCTTTACTGACTGCTACAAATGCCTGCCATGTTCTGCGTTACACCCTCCCCCCCTCCCCCTCCCCGGTGGATTGGTGATTGCCAGAAGAAAGGAAAGTTGAGGAACTGGGTAAAAAAAGTGAAGTGTTTGTACAGATTGGTAGTTATAAAATAGTTATATGGATGTAAAGTATAGCATAGGAAATATAGTCAACTAGGGGCCCAGTGCATGAATTTGTGCAACTTGAAAGGAACGAGGCTGTGGCAGGCACAAAATGGATCTTGGCCCATCTTCCACAACCCCATCCAGCCCCTCCCGCCATGACCCCTGGTCCCCTGTCTGCCAGCAGCTCTGCTCCTGCCACTGCTGCTCCCATGTGCTGATGGAACTGGCCCTGATCACATCCGCTGATGGCGCAGAGTGATTGGGGCCAGGGCCAGCAGGGGGTACAAGTGGGGCAGGTGCTGTCAGTGGGTGCAAGTGGTACCTGCTGCCCCCAATTGCCCCTCAGGAGCAGGGGTAGGTGGAGAAGCCCTCAGGAGTGATCAGGGCCAGTAGCCACCACTCACACCCACTGCTGGCACTGAGCTCTGATCCCAATCGCTCAGTGCCATCAGTGGGTGTGAGTGGCGACTCCAGCGCTGTCAGTGAGTGCAAACATTGCAGGTGCCAGCAGCAGGTGCAAGTGTCCAGTAGGGGCAAAAAATTTTCATAACCACCAGAGGCTCACCCCGATGACAGCAACTGGAGCCCCACCTTGGTCTGGCATCCTGCTCACCTGCTCCACCATTTCGCCATGGCCGATTGCCCACCATGTTCCATGCTTTACTGACTGCTACAAATGCCTGCCATGTTCTGCGTTACACCCTCCCCCCCCTCCCCCTCCCCGGTGGTCAGTGCATGTCATAGCAACTGGTTGTTCAGTTGTTGGGTTGTTACACCTTTGGTCTTTTTGCATATTATGGTGTGTATATATATATATATATATATATATATATATATATATATATAGATATATGTATAGATATAGATAGATATAGATAGATAGATAGATAGACAGATATAGATAGATAGATAGATAGATAGATAGATAGATAGATAGAGATATAGATAATACATTAATGACTACATATAGTGCCAGCCAAGTACTGGAAATATCAAGGGGATTACTTTGTAAAGTATATGATTATCTAAGAAATATGTGATACACCTGAAAGTAATATAAAATATTATTGAATGTAAACTGTAATTGAAAAAATTTTAATTGAAAAATTGATAATTTTCTAAAATCTGCAATTTTCCAAAAGGGAATCAAAAAGAAACAGAAGCCTGGTCAATGTTGCTCGGTGGTTGAGAATTGACCTACAAACCAGAAGGTCACAGTACAATTCTCTGTCAGGGCACATGTCCAGGTTGATGGCTCAGTCCCCATTGAGAGGCATCCCCAAGGCAGCTGATCAATGATTCTCTCTCATCATTGTGTTTCTGTCTCTCTCTTTCTTTTCCTTCCTCTATGAAATCAATAAAAAAAAATTTTTTTAAAAATTGGACCTTTTAAGACAAAGAGAAATAGAAAATATGAAAAGACCAATGAAAACTAATGGACTCAAAGCAAAAATAAATTTAAAAAATTACAGCAAACAAAAGTGCCAAACTAGGCAAAACCGGTTTGACTCAGTGGATAGAGTGTCAGCAGGCAGACTGAGAGGTCCCAGGTTCGATTCCAGTTAAGGGCATGTGCCTCAGTTGCAGGCACATCTCCAGTGTGGGGCGTGCAGGAGGAAGCTGATCGATGTCTCTCTCTCATCTATGTTTCTAACTCTCTATCTTTCTCCCTTCCTCTCTATAAAAAAAAATCAATAAAATATATATTTTTTAAAAAGTCCTGAACTGAATGGCTTCACAGACCAATTTTGCCTAATATTAAAAACAAACAAAAATCTGAACCCCTGACCTCCTAAAACTACTCAAAAAGATTCAAGCAGAGGGAAGAATCCCAAGCTCAATTTATGAGGCACTACAGTGGTACCTCGAGATATGAGTTTAATTCGTTCCGTAACCTTGCTCCTATATCAAGTTGCTCGTATCTCAAAGCAAATTTCCCCATTGAAATCAATTGAAATGCCGTTAATCCGTTCCAGCCCCCAAAATGCCACCCCAGTTGTTCTTGTTACGTGTTTTTGAATAAGAAAAATGTATTTATAAATGACAAATATTGTATAAAAACATAATAAAAGAGAATGTAAAGGAATAAACTGGTTTTATAAAGTGTATTTACCTACTCATTACACTCTTAATGCTACACTTTATCCCTAAACTGAATGTAACTTAACTAATCTTCACTGAACTTAATTGCTACTGGTCTTTGCATTTTTGGCCGATTTAAAAAAAAACATGTCCAACAAGGTTTACCTCTTCCTCCCTTTCAGAATGTTTCTGAAATGGGTGAGGCAAGTTTCATTGAACAGCTCCGATGCATGACCAGTAGCAACTTTTTCGGGGTGTTTCTTTTCCACAAAGTGTTTACCCTCTCCCACATTCCTAAGATCTCCTTTATCTCACTTGTAGAGATCTCCTCCACCTCTGGCTCCTCGAAACCAATTTCTTGGAGAACCTCCGCATGTTGCTGAGACTGTAACTCTTTTAACTCCTCCTTGGTGAGTTCCAGAGAGTGCTCCTCGAGGAGCTCATTCACCTCCAGGCCTTTCTCAGAGACACTATCTCCTCCTCCACTGGCACCTCTGATTCAAATCCTTCTAAGGGCCTTTCGGCTACGGCCTCAGGCCACAGCTTCTTCCATGCAGAGGTCAAAGTCCTCATTGTAACACCCAGCCAGGCCTGATCAATAATTCTGAGGCATATCACGACGTTAAAGTGGTTCTTCCAGAACTCTCGAAGGGTGAGGTTTGTGTTCTCCGTCACCTCAAAGCAGCGCCGGAACAGGTGCTTGATGTACATCTTTTTAAAATTAGAAATTACCTCCTTTTTGATAAAAACTCTCAGCAAAGTGGGAATAGAGGAATCACACCTGCATATTATAAAGGCCTTATATAACAAACATATAGTCAACATCATATTCAATGGGTAAAAACTAAAATCGTTTCCCCTAAGAACAGGAACAAAACAGGATGCCTATTTCCATCACTCATGTTCAACGTAGTACTGGAAGTCCTAGCCATAGCAATCAGACAAAATGAACAAATAAAAGGTATCCAGTTTGGAAAGTAGGAAGTAAAACACTGATTATTTGCAGATGAAATGATATTGTACATAGAAAACTCTAAAGACTCACCAAAAATCTACTTGATTTAATAAATTAATTCAGAAACAAAGCAGGATACAAAATTAACATGCAGAAATCAATGGCATTTCTATACAGCGATAATGAACTCACAGAAAGAGAAACTCAAAAAACGACTCCATTTACTATTGCTACAAAAAAAGTAAGATACTTAGAAAGAAACTTAACCAGGGAAGCAAAAGACCTGTGTTCAGAAAACTGTAGGGCATTAAAAAAAAAAGAGATAGAGGAAGATATAAACAAGTGAAAGAATATACCATGTTCATGGATTGGTAGAATCAGCATCATTAAAATGTTCATACTACCCAAAGCAATCTACAGATTCAATGCAATCTCTACTAAAATACCAATGATATATTTCACAGATCTAGAACAAACACTCCAAAAATTTATATGGAATCATAAAAGACCCTGAACAACTGCAGCAATCTTGAGAAAGAAGAACAAAGCTAGAGGGATCACGATATTGGATATCAAACTATACTATAAAGCCTGGTACTGGCACAAAAAAAGACATATAGATCAATGGAACACAACAGAGAAACCAGAAATCAATCGAAGCCCCTATACTTGACAATGAAGACAAGAGCATACAATGGAGTAGAGCCAATCTCTTAAATAAATAGTGTGGGAAAATTAGACAGGTACATGCAAAATAATTAAACTAGATCACCACACACAAGAATAAACTCAAAATGAATAAAATACTTAAATATAAGACGTGAAACCATAAAAGTCCTAGAAGAAGACATAGACACCAAAATGTCAGACATCTCTCATAGCAATATGTTTACCGATACATTTCCTAGGATAATGGAAACTAACCAAAAAGAAACAATGGGACTACATTAAAATAAAAACCTTCTGCACTGAAAAAGAAACCATCAACAAAATAACAAGAGAGACCACAATGTGGAAGAACATATTTGCCAATAATACATCTGATAAGGGGTTAATCTCCAAAATATATAGGGAGCTCATTCAACTTAACAAAAGGAAGACAAATAATCCAATTAAAAAATGGGCAAAGAACCTAAACAGACACTTCTCCAAAACAGATATATAGATGACATATGAAAAAAAATGATTAAAGTCACTAATCATCCAAGAGTTGCAAATCAAAATAACAATGAGTATCACCTTACACATGTCAGAATGGCTATCATCAACAAATCAACCAATGACAAGTGCTGACAAGGATGTGGAGAAAAGGAAACCCTAGTACACTGCTTGTGGGGATGCAGTCTGGTGTAGCCTCTGTGGAGAACAGAATGGAGTTTCCTCAAAAGAATTAAATATGGAACTGTTATGTGACCCAGTGATCCCATTTCTAAGTAACCTGAGACACTCATCAGAAAGGATATATGACAGATTAATTTAAATTGGTGAACTGAAATAAGCTAACACCCAAGAAAATTTAAGTGTACTGGACAAAAAGCTGTTTCTAACGTATTAATTAAAATTTCTATTGATAGCTCATCTCATGGTATAATTGTTTAATATGTAATGAACAGAAAGCAGGCATATTTGTGTGCAAAAAGTTAAAATTTAAAGCTATCAAGATTGCATTAAAAAAATTTTACCAAATTCTCCATCAATCAAAAAATGGGGCCGGGGGTAGGGGGGAATAGGATAATAGCATGTAAGGGAAAAAAATATCTGGTAAGTAAAATACATTTAGAAAATTTTCACTTTAGAAAACTAATTTTAATTTGTAATGCTAACAGCAAGACACCCATGAAAAACACACATGGTGTCAAAATAAGCCAAAGGAAAAGCAGATAGGCAAAATTAAAAGGACCCCAAGTGAATTTTATAAAAAAGATTCCTATATTAACTCTTGGTTGAGAATATGTTTATATACTTTCAGAAATCAACTCCAAGACCAAGTGGACTCCTGCAACAGAGAGGAACTGACAGGTCTGCGCCAAACAAGAAGGCAAGAGGAGAAACAGTCCACAGATGGAAGACGCTGACGACGCCTTGCCATGTGAGCAGTTAGCAGATGAGCATCGCTACAGGATGCCCAGGACCAAACCAGAGAGGGCCGGACCGGCATCACCACTATCTGTCCAGTATCCAGATACCATTGATAACATTTACACATAAGGAACTGTTTGACATTGAAACTGGGACTCAAAGCTATCGGACATTGAAATTGAGACTCAATCATTTTTCTTTTGCTCTGGTGGGTTTATTTCTAGCCTACAGGGGTAAGATGCTTTTAAAGACAAGAAACAGGGGTTGGAGGGGAGGAAGCAGGTGCAGAGGCAAAGAAGCAATAACGGACTGTCGTGCTACAGTGGGAAGGCAGGGGAAGTTGGGGAGGAGGGGCCTATAGGAGATCAACGGAAGGACTTGTATGCATGTGTGTGTAGGCATAGCCAATGGAGACAGGGCAATGGGGGAAGCCGGGGGGAGGGGGGCACGGGAATGGGTGAGGGCATGTACTGTGGGGTGGGGAGGGCAATAGGAGGAAAAATAATAAAAAAATAAATTAATAAATAAAATATATATATTTTTAAAAAGGATATATGCACCCCCATGTACACCGTAGTGAAATTTATAGTAGCTAATATTTGGAAACAGCATAAATGCCCATCAGCAGATGAGTGGATAAAAATCTGTAGCACATTTACACAATGGAATACTACATGGCAAAAAAAAAAAAAAAAGAAGAAAGAACTCTTGCCAAAATAAAGATGTGGACCTGGAGAGCATTATGCTAAGTGAAATAAGCTAGTCAGAAAAAGATAAGTATCACATGATCTCACTCATATGTGGAATTTAATAAACAAAATAAATTGATGAACAAAATAAATCCAGAGACATAGAAGCATAAAACAAACTGCAGAATCTCAGAAGGAAGGCAAGGGAGAGTGAGTGGGAAGAGATCAATCAATGGACTTGTATGCATATATGCGTAACCCATGGCCACAGACAATGGTGAGAACCTGGAGGTGGGATGGGAGCAGACTACAAGAGGTTAATGGGGGAAAAACGGGGACCTATATAAGACTTTCAACAATACCATTTTTACGTAGCAAAGGAAACATCAACAAAACAAAATGATAGTTTACAAAATGAGAATAGTCACCAATAATACATTTGATAAGGAGTTAATATCCAAAATTTATTTTTAAAACTCATTAAACTCAACACCAAAAAACACAATACAATTTTTAAAATAGGCCATGCCCTGACTGGTATTACTCAGTGTTTAGAACATCAGTCCATGCACTGTGAGGTCTGGGATTCAATTCCTGGTCAAGGGCACATACCTGGGTTGCAGTTTTGATCCCCGACCCCAACTGGGGCATGTGCAGGAGGCAACCAATCAATGTGTCTCTTTCACATCAATCTCTCTCTCTCTCTCTCTCTCTCTCTCTCTCTCTCTCTCTCTCTCTCTCTTTCTCTCTCTCTCTCTCTCTCTCTCTTCTTCTGTCTCTCTCTCTCTCTCTCTCTCACTCTTTCACCCTCCTTCTCTCCCTCCTACTCTCTCTAAACACTTAAAATAATACTTGTTAGAGAGTGGGAATTTTTGAGCATGCCCCATTCCAGAGAGGCCGTGGACTATCCCCAAGATAGAGTAGTCAGTGCTGTCATCAGGCCAGGCCTTGAGATACAGTCTCATGGCCCCTTCCCAGCACATAGGCCTTCTTTCATAGAATACTGTAAGCTTTCTGAAGAACAATATGACCCTGAAAATAACCTGGTCATCAACTCTGAAATTGCTTGGGAAAAACCGTTTTGTCTTGGATGGCTTGCTCTGCAAAAACAGGATGTGGTAAATGTACTTAAAAGTGTCCCTATACAAAGGGTCGCTGCTGCTCTCTGGACTCCCTGCATGGAGAAAGGCAGAGCAGTCGCTGGCCAGCTCAATAAATCCTTTCTTGCTTATTATTACCAACTTAGCAGCCTCCATGGTCATTTGCAACTGGTCGTGGAAGTCACCCCACAACAATACTCAGGAAAGGATTAACAAACAACAACAATAACAACAACAATAATAATAATAATAATAAAGATAGTTTAAGAACCTGAATAGACATTTCTCCAAAGAGGACACACAGATTGCCAATAGACATATGAAAAGATGCTCAATGCCACTAATCATAAGATAATGCAAATTAAAACCACAATGAGATCACATCACACGTGTCAGAATTGCTATCACCAATAAATCAACCAGCAACCAGTGTTGGCAAGGATGTAGAGAAAAGTGAACCTGCTTGCACTGTTGTTGGAATTGCAAATTGGCACCACCACTATGGAAAACAGTGTGATGGCTCCTTAAAAAATTAAAAATGGAACTGCCTATGACCCAGTGATTCCACTTCTGGGTATATATCTGAAGAAATCCAAAACACTAATTTAAAAGAATATATGTGCCCGATGTTCACTGCAGCATTATTTAAAGTAGCCAAACTATGGAAGCATTCCAAACATCCATCAGTAGATGAGTGGATAAAAACAGTGGATATATATATAAATATATGACTATTACTCGATCATAGAAAATGAAATATTTTGGACCTAAAGTATATTATGCTTAGTAAAATACTAATAAGTCAGAGAAAGACAAATACCATAGGATTTCACTTATATGTGTAATCTAAAAAAAAACAAAATAAATGAACAATCAAAATTGAAACAGAGACTTGGCTGGTGATTGCCAGATGGGAGGGGGACTGGGGATATGGATAAAAAAGATTAAAAGATTAAGAAGCATAATTGGTAGTTACAGACTAGTCATGTAAAGTGCAGCATACAGTATATCGTTAATATTGTGATAACTATGTATGATGCTAGGTGGGTACTGGAAATATCAGTGGAACACTTAGTAAAGTATATGGTTGTTTAATCACTATGCTGTATACCTGAAACCAATACAAAATAATACTAAAAGAAAACCATAATTTAAAAATAAATTAAAGCAAAACCCCCCCCAAAACATGATATTAAACAATGAATGGTTAACAATGAGATCAAGGAAGAAAGCCAAAGATGCTGATACAAATGAAAGTAAAAAAACATAGCCCAATGACAGAGACTAGGGCCAGAGGTCCAGTCTGGGGCTCACACTGTAGCATTTGGGGGGAAAGGGGAGTCAGCCCTCAAACAGCAGCCATAGGATGGGAAGGTCAGAAGCTACATTCTGGCCTTTGCAGCCTGCACCCATTTAGGCTAAACCCAGTGACAGGGTGGACACAGTACAACAGTGTGGAAGCTACAAAGGAATGGCAACCATTATTAGCTAGAAGGCAAAGCCACAGGTTTGTGAGCTCTCCCTTTCTCACATTCCCCATCGGGTGCCCCATTGCAGAGGCACAAGCTTGTGGAGACAGGAGAGATGCCTAAAATAGCAGAATAGGGTTGGCAACCTCTGCCAATATAAGAAGGCAACACCAGAAACTCACTAGCCTGAGGCCCCATTATCTGGCACATTCCACCTGTTGGTATCCGGAGAAGGAGTTGACTTGAACACAGAGGTAAAGCCACCACCTCAGGGAATTCAGGGCATTTTCCAGATGGAGGCTGGCTGGTTTGCCCTAAAGGGTGTCCCAGATCAGGGTGTGGATTCCCTTGGAGTGTGGGGTGTCCTGGGAGAGGGGCCTGTGGTGGTTTGCAGGCTAGCCATGCCCTCTGGTGACCTAAGCGGAAGCCAGGGCTGGCTGGAAGCAGGTATCTGGGATTTATTTATCTTCTATAATTGAAACTTTGTAGCCTTGAGTGGAGGCTAGGACCAGCCAGTGTGGGCAGGAAGCTTGGCTTCCTCCATCATCAAGAACAACCCAACCTTCCTCTCACTCCAGCTCCATGGCTGCCGCCATCTTAGTTGGGTTAATTTGCATAATTGTTCTGATTGGCTGGTGGGCATAGTGGAAATATGGTCAACTTGCTTGTTTCTCTTTTTATTAGAAAGGATTCCATTTGTTTATTTTCTCCTTAGTTTCCTTTGCTGTAGGACAGTGGTCAGCAAACTCATTAGGCAACAGAGCCAAATATCAACAGTACAACAATTGAAATTTCTTAAACTTAAATTTCTTTTAACACCATTTCTTCAAAATAGACTTTCCCAGGCCATGGTATTTTGTGGAAGAGCCACAGTCAAGGGACCAAAAAGCTCTATGTGACTCGTGAGCTGACTATGGCCCTAGGAGATGTATCCATATACATATTGCTATGAGAGATGTCTGAGATTTTGCTGCCTATAGTTTTTTCTAGGATTTTTACAGTTTCACAACTTACATTTAAGTCTTTTTTTTCCATTTTGAGTTTATTCTTGTGTATGGTATAAATTGATAGTCTAGTTTATTTTTTCTTTGCATGTACCTGTCCAATTTTCCCACACCATTTATTGAAGAGACTGTCTTGACTCCATTATAGGCTCTTGCCTCCTTTGTCAAATATTAATTGGGTATACTGGCTTGAGTCCATTTCTAACTTCTGTGTTCTGCTCCATTGACCTAAATGCCTGTTGTTTTGCCAGTATGGGGCTGTTTTTATTACTGTAGCTTTATAGTATAACTTGAAATCTGGTATTGTGATTTCTCCTACTTTTTTTCTCAAGATTGCTGCCATTAAACAATGACTGGGTAACCAGGGAGATCAAGGAAGAAATAAAAAACATCATGGCAACAAATGACAGACAATGAAAGCACAACAATCAAAATTCTAAGGGACACAATGAAAGCAGTCTTGAGAAGGAAATTGATAGCTCTACAAGCCTATTGCAAAAAAAAAAAAAAGAAACAATGGTAATAAATTACCTAACCCTACAACTCAAAGAGTTAGAAAGAGGGCAACAAGAAAAGCCCACTGTAAGCAGAAGGAAGGAAATAACAAAGATCAGAGCAGAGATAAACAACATTGAGACCAAAGAAAAAGAAACAATATAACGAGCAACAAGGGCTGGTTCTCTGAAAGGATAAACAGGGTTGATGAACCTCTAGCCAGGCTCACCAAGAAGCAATGAGAGAAGACTCAAATAAACAAAATCAGAAATGATAGAAGCAAAATAACAACAGACCCCACTGAAATACAAAGGATTGTTAAAAAAAAAAAAAAATATATATATATATATATATATATATATATATATATATACAATAAACAACTCTATTTCAACAAACTGGACAACCTGGAAGAAATGGACATATTCCTAGAAAAATATAACCTTCCAAAACTTGATCAGGAAGAATCTAATCATACCAATAGGTCAATAACTATGGAAGAAATTGAAGCAGTCAGCAGAAAGCTTCCAGCAAATAAAAGCTGGCTTTCTCTAGTGGTTGGGAGACAGAGCCTCCCAACTGCGCTGAACTCCACTCCTAACTCCACACTGAACCTCAATTTTAGGCGAGACCCTGGGGACCCAGAGTCATACAGGTCCCAGAGCACAAGGGAACCGGAAAGGCAAAGGTCTAGAGGCACGTGCACGTGCCCACAAAGAGGGCTGCAGCAATTACCAAGAGACACTTGAGACCCAGCGTCTGAGTAAAGTGGGGCTGACTGGAAGCCAAGGCTGTCTGCTCAGCGTTGAGACTCTACCCCATCCAAGATAGAAGCTCCCAACTGCACTGAAATATAGGTTGGACTGCACTGAACCCGTTTCGGGTGAGACCATGGGGACCCAGACTCATACGGGTCCCTGGAGCACACCGAAAGGCAGAGATCTGGAGGTGTGAACACCTTCACACAGAGAGGGCTGCAGTGATTACCAAGTAACACAGAGACCAGGGGCTGACAGGAAGCCAAGGCTGTCTGCTCATCCCTGAGACTCTGCCCCATTCAAGCCTAGCACAGAGGCTTTTGCAATCTTACAAGTCTTAAGGCAGAGTTCAGCACAGAAGTTCTCCGACATTGACACAGCTGATCCTCACAACCAATTGGCTTGGAGATCAATTCCCCCCAGTGATACCAACAACAATCAAGACTTAACTACAACAAGGATGTACACACAGTCCACAAAGGGGTGCACCAAAAGAGTCCACCTCAGGGAACCGGGGAGGCGAAGCTACTGGGCCATATAGAACACCTAGCACACAAAGCTACTCTACCAACTCAGGGAAGCAGCAAAAATGTGGAGACAAAGGAACAAAAGAAATGGAGGAAAACAAATGACTGGATATAGAGTTCAAAAGCACGGTTATAAGGTTTTACAAGAATTTCCTAGAAAAAAATTGATAAATTTACTGAGACCCAAGAGGAGATGAAAAGGGACCAACTAGAAATTAAACATACACTGACTGAAATAAAAAATATTATGCAGAGATCTAATAGCAGACTAGAGGAATGCAAAAATCAAGTCAAAGGTTTGAAATACAAAGAAGCAGAAAACATCCAACTGGAAAAGAAAAAGAATCCAAAAATGTGAAGATAGTGTAATGAGCCTCTGGGACAACTTCAAGCGTACCAACATCAGAATTATGGGGGTGTCAGAAGAAGAGAGAGAGCAAGATACTGAAAACCTATTTGAAGAAATAATGACTAAAAACTTCCCACGCCTCATGAAAGAAATAGACTTACAAGTCCAGGAAGTGCACAGAACCCCAAACAAAAGGAATCCAAAGAGGACCACATCAAAACACATCATAATTAAAATACCAAGAGCAAAAAACAAAGAGAGAATATTAAAAGCAGCAAGAGAAAAACAGTTAATTATCTACAAAGGCACACTCATCGGATTGTCAGCTGATTTCTCAACAGAAACTATGCAGGCCAGACGGGAGTGGCAAGAAATATTCAAAGTGATGAATAGCAAGGACCTGCAACCAAGATTACTCTACCCTCAAAGCTATCATTCAGAATTTAAGGGCAGATAAAGAGCTTCACAAATAAGAAAAAGCTAAAGGAGTTCATCAACACCAAACCAGTATTATATGAAATGCTGAAAGGTACTCTTTAAGAAGAGGAAGAAGAAGAAAAAGGTAAAGATAAAAATTATGAACAACAGAGGGCCAGGCAGGGCACAGTGAGAATGAGGGCTGGCCAAAAGCAAGGACCTAGAGAGTAAAGTTTAGCCCACGAGTGGGGCCAATGCAGGGGAGGCAGCATTCTGAGCCTTGGAGTGATCCCTTTAGTGGTTGGGGTGGAAGTCCTGGAGCCTCTGAGTGCCCTCTCTCCTAGGTGGCCATGAACAGCTGGGCCAGCAAAGAGGCAGTGCAGGCTGTGGCACAGGAACTCAAGTTTGTGAACCTGAGACCCTCTCCTTCCACGTTGTGGCTGAGTGTCACAGCTGTCTCCTCCAGGTTGGCTTCCATGAAATCAAGGAGATGGAGAGCTGGGATCTCAAGCTTGAGAGCAAGTACTTCCTGACCAGGAACTTCTCCACTATCATTGCCTTTGCTGTGGGAGGCCAGTATGTGCCTGGCAATGGTTTCAGCCTCATTGGTGCCCACACAGATAGCCCCTGCCTTCAGGTGAAATGGCACTCTTGCCGCAGCCAGGTGGGCTTCCATCAGGTTGGTGTAGAGACCTATGGTGGTGGCATCTAGAACACCAGGCTTGACCATGACCTGACCTTGGCTGGACGCGTCATTATCAAGTGCCCTACCTCAGACCGGCTGGAGCAGCAGCTGATGCATGTGGACCGGCACATTCTTCGCATCCCACGCCTGGCCATCCATCTGCAGTGAAATGTCAATAAGAACTCTGAGCCTATCACGGAGACACACTTAGTCCCCATCCTTGCCACAGCAGTCCAGGAGGAGCTGGAGAAAAGGACTGCTGAGCCAGGGCCTCTCAATGCTGCAGATGACTGGCATCTCTTGGCCCTCATGTCCCTTCTCTGTGGCCATCTGGGGGTGAGCCTTGAGATGGAGTTCTGCCTTGCAGACACCCAGCCTGCAGTGCTGGGTGGTGCTTATGAGGAGTTCATCTTTGCCCCTTGACTGGACAATCTGCACAGCTGCTTCTGTGCCCTGCAGGCCTTGATCGATTCCTGCACAGCCCCTGCCCCCTGGCCGCTGATCCCCATGTGCGCATGGTTGTCCTCTATAACAATGAAGAGGTGGAGTCTGAAAGAGCCCAAGGGGCACAGTCACTGCTGACGGAGCTGGTGCTATGGCGGATCTCAGCCTCGCCCCAGCACCTGACGGCCTTCGAGGAAGCCATACCCAAGTCCTACATGATCAGTGCAGACATGGTCCATGCTGTGCACCCCAACTACCTGGACAAGCATGAGGAGAGCCACCAGCCCTTACTTCACAAGGACCCTGTGATCAAGGTGAACAAGCAGCGCTCTGCTTCAAATGCAGTTTCAGAGGCCCTAATCTGAAAGGTGGCCAACAATGTCGGGGTGCCCCTGCAAAATCTCATGGTCCAAAATGGCTCTCCCTGTGGCACCACCATTGGACCTATCTTGGCTTCTCGGCTGCGTATACTGGATTTAGGCTGCCCTCAACTGACCATGCACTCCATCTAGGAAAACAGATCATAACCCTCTTGAAGGGCTTTATTGAGCTGTACCCTTCTCTGAGCCATAACCTCTTAGTGGATTGAGGTCTTTTGGAAAGACTTTTCTGGTACTTGGAGAAGAGAAGTTCTCAGCTGAGTTGAAGCTAGAATTTAAAGTGGATTTTTCACTTTAAAAAATGTATGAACAACAAATACATATTTATCAACAAGTGAATCTAAAAATCAAGTGAATAAAAAATCTGATGAACAAAATAAACTGGTGAATATAATAGAATCAGGGGCATAGAAAGGGAGTGGATTGACAATTCTCAGGGGAAAGGGGTGAAGACTGACAATTCTCAGGGGAAAAGGGATGAGGGGGTGCAGGGAGAGACTAGGCAAAAATCGTACACCTATGGATGAGGACAATGGCAGGGGGGAGTAAGGGCAAAGGGTGGGGTGGGAACTGGGTGGAGGGGAGCTTTGGGGAGAAAAAAGAGGAACAATTGTAATAATCTGAACAATAAAGATTTATTTAATAAATAAATAAATAAATAAACAAACTGCACATTTAAAATATAAAAAAAAACTAATAGACTTAATAAATGATTTTGGCAATGTAGTAGGATACAAAAGTAACACCAAGAAATCTATGGCATTTCTATACACCAATAGTAAACTTACAGAAAGAGAGACTAAAAAAGCAATCCCATTTACCATCACAACAAAAAAATTAAGATACCTAGGAATAAACTTAACTAAGGAAGTAAAAGACCTATATGCAGAAAACTATAGGACACTGAAAAAAGATATAAAGGAAGATAGATGTAAACAGATGTAAGACCATACCATGTTCATGGATTGGTAGAATCAACATCATTAAAATGTCCATACTACCCAAAGTAATCTATAAATTCAATGCACGCCCCATTAAAATGCCAACGACATATTTCACAGACCTAGAAAGAACTCTCCAAAAATTCATCTGGAATAAAAAAGACCCCAAACAGCCACAGCAATCCTAAGAAAGAAGAATAAAGTAGGTGAGATCTCAATACCAGATTTCAAGCTGTATTACAAAGCCACTCTACTCAAAACAACGTGGCACTGGCACAAGAACAGACATATACAGCAATTAAATAGACTAGAGAATTCAGATAACGACCCAAACCACTATGCTCAATTAGTATTTGACAAAGAGGCATGAACATACAATGGAGTCTAGACAGTCCCTTCAATAAATAATGTTGAGAAAATTGGACAGATACATGCAAAAAAAAATGAAACTAGACCACCAACTTACACCATACACAAAAATAAACTCCAAATGGATACCAGACTTAAATATAAGATGGGAAAACATAAAAATACTAGATGAATCCACAGGCAGCAAAATCTCAGATATATGCCGAAGAAACTTCTTCACTGATATTGCTCCTAAGGCAATGGACGCTAATGAGAAAATAAACAAATGAGACTACATCAAAATAAAAAGCTTTTGCACAGCAAAAGAAACCATCAACAAAACAACAAGAAAGACCACAGTATGGGAGAACATATTTGCAAATGTTATCACTGATAAAGATTTAATCTCCAACATCTACAGCCAATTTATACAACTTAATAAAAGAAAGATAAGTGATCCAATAAATAAATGGGCAATGGACCTAAGTAGAATCTTTTCAAAAGATGACAGAAGGAAGGCCAAGAGACACATGAAAACATACTCAAAGTCATTAATTATCTGAGAGATGCAAATCAAAACGACAATGTGATACCATCTCACACCTGTCAGAATGGCTATCATCAACAAATCAACAAACGACAAGTGTTGGTGAAGATGCAGAGAGAAAGGAACCCTCATGCACTGCTGGTGCAGCCACTGTGGAGAACAGTATGGAGTTTCCTCAAAAAACTAAAAATGGAACTCCCGTCTGACCCAGTAATTTCACTCCTAGGAATATATCCTAAGAAACTAGAAACACCAATCAGAAAGGATATATGCATCCCTATGTTCTTAGCAGCACAATTTACAATAGCTAAAATTTGGAAACATCCTAGGTGCCTGTCAGCAGGCAACTGGATCAGAAAACTATGGTACATCTACACAATGGAATGCTATGATGCCATAAGAAAAGTAATTCTGACCTTTTGCAGCAACCTGGATGGAACTGGAGAGCATTATGCTAATTGAAATAAGCCAGTCAATGAAAGAAAAATACCACATGATCTCACTCATTTATGGATAATAAAGAACATTATAAACTGATGGGCAAAAAGATAGATAAAGAGGCAATAAAGCATCAAACAAACTGTCAAATTACAGCGGGTAGATTATGGAGAGATGATATAGTTAAGAGATCAACCAAAGGACTTGTATGCATGCATATAAGTATAACCAATGGACACAAGACACTGGGGGGTGAAGGCATGTATGGGAGTGGGATGCGGGGGACAATGGAAAGATATATACACATGTAATACATTAATTTAAAATAATGGAGAAAATACATGAAACAGAAACTGACAGAATTGAAGGGAGAAATAATTCTTAATAGTTGAAGGGGGGAAAAAAGGAACTTATAGGACCATATGGCTTCACTGGTGAATTTTACCAAACATTAAAAGACTATTACCTATCTCAAAGTCTTCTGAAAAATCAAAGAGGAGGGAATACTTCCTAACTCATATTATGATTCCAACATTACTTTGATACCAAAACCAAGCAAAAGCAATGCAGGAAAAAGAACAATAACCAAGAACATAGATGCAAAAACCCTAAGCAAAATACTAGTGAATCCAATATAATACACTAAAAGAATCTCATGTTAGCAACAAAACAAACAGAAAACCTCCTGAAAATATTTATTTTTAAAGAAATGGGGGAAAAAGAGGTCATATTATGAACAAGTGGGATTCATCATGACCAAGGATGTTTCAATATATGCAAATCAATCAATGTGATACAATACAATAATAAAATAAAAGATAAAAATTATATGGCCGGTGCACAAAATTGATGCATGGGGTATGGGATCCCCTCAGCCCAGCCTATACCCTTTACAATCCAGGACTCCTTGGGGAATGTCCTATCCTGGGGATCAGGCCTAAACCAGCAGTCAGATATCCCTGGGACTGCTGGCTCATACTTACTCACCTGCCTGCCTTCTTGATCACCCCTAACTGCCCCCCCTGCTAGCCTGATTATCCCTAACCACCTCTGCCTGATGGCCTGATTGCCCCTAACTGCCCCCCTGCCAGCCTGGTTGCCCCCAACTGCCCCCCTCTGTCAGCCTGGTCACCACCAACCCTCCCCCTCTGTCCGCCTGGTCACCCCTCACTACCCCCCTGCTGGCCTGGTCACCCCATACAACTTGCTGTTCAGTCGTTTGGTCATCCCTCACTGCACCCCCTGCCAGCCTGGTTGCCCCACACAGCCTGCTGTACAGTTGTTCGGTCGTTTCTCACTAACCCCCTTGCTGGCATGGTCATCCGTCCAGTTGTTTGGATCATTAAGGCCTCTGGCTTTTTATATACATGGATAGGAAAAGATGAAGAAAAACGTTTTGACAGGCTAAAACACTCATTATGGTTAGAACACTCAATAATATGGTTATATAAGGAAAGTACCTCAACATAATAAAGCTCATATGTGACAAACTCTGAACTAATATCATACTCAATGGTGAAGAACTGAAAGATTTTCTTCTAGAATCAGGAACAGGACAAGGATCTCAGCAGTGTTGTTCAACAAACTACTGGAAGTCCTAGCCAGAGCAATTAGGCATGAGAAAAAATAAAAGGCATCCTAATGAGGAATAAATAAGCAAAACTCTCACTAATTGTAGACAGCATTTTTCTACATATAGAGTACCCCAAAGACTCCACCAAAAGACTATTAGAAATAATAAACAAGTACATACAGTAAACTTTCAGAATACAAAATCAATATACCAGGATCCATTGTATTTCTATATATTAACAATGAAATGTCAGAAAGTGCAATGAAGGAAACAACATCCTGTTTAGAATTGTAGCAGAAAGGATAAAATACCTAGGAATAAACTTAAGTGAAGGACCTAACCCATGGACACAGGCAATAGTGTGGAAGGCCAGGAGGGGATAGTGTGGATGAATGGGAGGGGGAAGTGGACATCGGTAATACTTTCAACAATAAAGATAATTTTTTTTAAAAAAAGTGAAGGAACTGTACATTGAAAAGTATAAGACATAGGTTAAAAAAATTGAATACACAAAGAAATGGGAAGATACTTTATGTTCATAGATTAGAGTTAGCATTTTTATTTTTATTTTTTTTATTTTTATTTTTTTTAGATTAGAATTAACATTTTTAAAATGGCCATCTTACCTAAAACAACATACAGATTTAATGCAATCTCCATCAAAATCCCAGTGGCATTTTTCACAGAAATAGAATTTTAAAATCTCAAATTTGTGTGGACCCAACAAATGACCCTGAATAGCCAAAACAATAGTGTGTGTAGCATGGGAAGGGGGGATTAGAAGGAGGGGAAGTGGAGGTAAGCCAGAGTTATCACATTATCTGACTTCAAAATACTACAAAGCTACAATAATCAATATAGTTTGGGCAGGAAAAAAGACACATATGTCCTATCCCAGGGATCAATGGAACAGAAGTGAGAGTCCAGAAATAAACCTACATATATATCAGCAAATAAATTTTTACAAAAGAGCCAAAAACATACATGGAGAAAAGAAAGCTTCTTCAATAAATGGTGCTGAGGAAATTGGAAAGCCACGTGCAAATGAATGAAACTAGACTGTTCTTTGTCACCATAAATAAAAATGAACTCAAAATGGATCAAAGACCTGAATGTAATACCTGAAATAACAGAGGAGAAAGCATAGGTGCTAAACTTGTGGACATTGGTCTAAGAGAGGAATTTATGAATTTTACCTCAAAGGCAAGGGAAATAAAAGCAAAAATGAACAAATGGGATTATATCAAACTAAAAAGTTTCTGCACAACAAAACAAATAGGCAACCAACTACATGGGAGAGATATTTTCAAATAACATTTCCAGTAAGGGATTAATATCCAAAATATATATAGAACTCATACAACTCAACAATATCAAAACAAACAATGGGCACAGGACCTAAACAGACACTTCTCCCAAGAAGACATATAAATGGCCAACAGGGATATGAAAAGATGCTTAACTTCACTAGCTATCAGAGAAATAAAAATTAAAATGAGATACCTCCTCAGACCTGTTAGATTGGCTGTTCTCAATAAGATGAGAAGTGTTGGAGAGGATGTGAAGAAAAGGGAATCCCCAGACACTGCTGGTGGGAATGTTAATTGGTGCAACCAGTATGGAAAACATTATTAAGGCTCCTCAAAAATTTAAGAACAGAGCTACCAATAGATTTTAAAATTCTATTTCTGTGAAAAATGCCACTGGGATTTTGATGGAGATTGCATTAAATCTGTATGTTGCTTTAGGTAAGATGAAAATATCCTATATAATAAAAGGGTAATATATAAATTGACCCTAATGGCAGAACAAACAGAACGACCGTTCCACCAGTCATTATGAGGTGCACTGACTACCTCTTGGTCCCTTCCCCTGGCCGGCAGGTTCCCATTGCCTGATGGCAAGTGGGGAACTGGGTGATGGGGGATGTGGGCAATGCCAGGCCAAGGCCCCCACTCACCCACTGGTTGCCCCACTCACAGTGGTGGGGGCAGGGCCAGCAAGTGGATGGGAACAGCTGACCTCTTGGTCCCTCCCCCGGGCCAGTAGGCTCTGATGACCCAATGGTGAATGAGGAACCAGACGTGGGTGGTGGCAGGGGGCAGGGCCAGCTGGCGGCAGCAGTATAAGATGGTCTTGATCACAGGCCAGGCCTACCAACCATACCCGTGCACGAATTTCAGGTGCTGGGCCTCTAGTTTATTCATAAGTGCATTGCAATATAATTTACAATAGCCAATATATGGAAACAATCTAAATGTTCTTTAAGCAATGACTGGATAAAGATGGTATGGTACATATGCAACAATGGAATACTACTCAGTCATAAAAACAGATGAAATGTTGCCATTTGTGACAACATGGATAGATCTTGAGCGCTTGATGCTAAGTGAAGTAAGTCCGATGGAAAAGGAGAAAAATCATATGATTCTACTCATTTGTGTTATATAAAACAAAAATCAACAAACAAAACAAATAAACTCATAGACACAGACAACAGAATAGTGGTCCAGAGGGGCAGGGGAATTGGGGAAGGCTGAAGGGGGTAAAGGGGGTCAAATGTACGTGAAGAAAGGAGATTAGACTTCAGATTAGACTTCAATACCTTATTGAGCACACAATAAGGTATACAGAAGTTGTATATAAAGTTGTGCACCTAAAATTTATGTAATGCTATTAACCAATGTTACCCCCAATAAATTAAAAAAATAAAAAATAAAAATGCATTAAACAACAACAATGCAGAGAATGCTGAATATGTGGGCCACTCTAAAGTATATCAACTAATAAATCCTATGGGGTTTAAAAGTAATGTAAAATGAAATATCCAAAAACAATAATATATATATTTGAGAGAGAGTATAGGTGTTAGATCATTCCAAGATCCTTATATTACCCAAGAGCTGGGTAGACATTTTAATTCACTTTGGACTTAGGGATGTATATTGTCATTTCTAGAGGGATCACCAAATAAAGGAAACAATACGAATTCTTAAATTTGCAGATAAAAAAAATGATAAATGTTTATATCACTCAGCTATAGTATTTTCTGTCCACATACTTTTTGTCTTTTATTTCAGAGAGAAGAAGGGAGAGGGAGGGAGAAGTAGGAACATGAATTATGAGAGAGAATCATTGATCGGCTGCCCAAAAATGGAACCATTACCTCCTGATTTATGGGTTGATCCTAACCACTGAGCAATACCATCTGGGCTCTGTTCATATTCTACATCTCTGTGGGCCATTCCCTTAATGCAGGACATTGCCAGTGAAAAAGATCAAATGACTTTAACCAATCAAACACCAGTCATAAGTTAGAATCTTATATATATAACATTGCCTTTATTATTTCAGTCTTTTACTTTTACCTGATGGTCTCTACTCAAAAAATGGTGAGTAAATATGCATCTTTCAAGCTTAATAGCCCTATTTATCATTTATAGTTTTCTCTTTGGAGAATAAAATGGTAGAAGTTTACATAACAAACTATAAAAGTATCAAAATATTTATTTTATAATTGTGACTGATTACTTCAATATTAAAAAAGTTTAAAACTCATTACTCTTTTGAACTCTTTTGGAAGAAAAAGGTAACTTTCCTTTTGTGGTTCTATCTACTTCCTCAAGTAATCTGACTTGCCAAACTAGAAATCAGTTCAGAAATATTTTTTTCCTTTTTGTTTGCAAGCGATACTTTAAGAGTTTTAGCTCACAGCTGAGTAAGGTTAATTCCCTTCTTTCATATAAATAAGAGAACAGACCTTCAGCATGCCCATGGCGGGTGGGAGCCTGAGGCTTGTCTAACTGCCTGGAGCTGGAGGTCACAGACCACGGGCAGGGCCTGACCCCATAGCTGACCGCCCAGCACCACGCTGTCCAGCTGCCTTATAGGGGGGCCGCCGTGGCACCTGGAGCATCTGATTATCTTTCAAAGAAAGTGTTGTCTTGTTTATCCTCCCAAGTGCCCCTTGTCTGGCTTCTGAGGAGTTTTAGAAAGCCAGGTTTCCGGACTTGGCAACAGAAAATGAGAGACACAGAGGGATGCTGTGCCTGGAATTCCAGAGGCCGCAGGGAGCATTTAGCAGAGGGAGGTCATAAAGAGGCTGTGGGGACAGAGCTCAGAGAGTCCTGCGAAGATGCTGGGAAATGAATCCTATACACACTGCAGGGGAAGGAAAGGGGTAACATGAAAAGTGGATCAGTATCCTGAATTAAATATTTTGTCCGTATTTTGAGAGAGGCAAGCTAAAGATTTAAATTATTTTTTAAACCACTTTTGTGGCTGGTTTATTACACTTAACATAACACTCTCCAGGTACAGCCATGCTGTCGCAAAAGGTAAGATTTCCTTATATTTTACCACCAAGTAGTATTCCACTGTGTAAATGCACCGGGTCTCTAGTTTGAATATAAAATGAAATGTAGAATATTGCAATACTAAGACATAGTGTTCTTTGCAGGCAGAAAGATAAGTACCCCCCTCCCGCCCAAATTTTCATAAAATGTAATATTAAATAACAAATACCTTAACACATTACAAAACAGAATGTATACATGTTTTTTTATCTTGATTTTTAAATGTACTGAGAATGTATAATAGAATATATATGAGAAAAAAAATCTCCCAAAATTTGACTAGATATTTAGTGAATAATTAAATGGACAAGCCTTACATAAAATTATGTTTTAGACTTAAAATGTGTTTTCTCATTCCACCAAAGGTTTAATATAAATCCATAGTTTTAAATTAATTTATTTTTTAAATTAAGGTGAAAATAGTAAATTAATCATTCACCTCTTAAAGTTAATAAAATAAATAAATAAAAAGGAAAGTTTGAATATTGAAGTTATAATGAAACAAATTGTGAACATTAAAAATATAAGATCATATAAATATTTTTTGTTTAAAAAGTTATATAGCAGTTATATAGAAGATCTCAAAGAATATGAGAAAAACATAAAATATTACACACAAAAAGAAATCTTAAAGTAATGTGAATAGTTTTGTGATGAGATTAAAACTGCTGAATATAATGGAATAGAAAAATAATAAAAGGGTAATATGCTAATTAGATTGGGTCAATTGGCCATCTTCCAGAAGTCTGACTTCCTTCTGGACAAAGCCACAGTGGTGGGGGCTGAGGCAAAGGTTAGGGGCAATCAGACCATCAGGGGAGGACAGTTGGGGGCCATCAGGCTGGCAGGGGAGGGTTAGGTGATGATCAGGCTGGCAGGCAGGCAAGCAGTTAGGATTAGGAGCCAGAAGTCCTGGATTGTGAGAGGGATGTTCAACTGTCAGTTCAGGGCCCATCCCTGTGGGGCCTAAACCAGTAGTCAGACATCCCCTGAGGGGTCTCCGATTGTCGTGGATACAGGCTGGGTTGAGGGACTCCCCCTGCCCTATACACAAATTCCATGCACCAAGCCTCTAGTTTGTTACATAAAACTTAAAAAGTACTAACACCAAATCACACTTAACAATGTAGGCACACGCTACATTGCTGCTGCTCTCTCCCTCTATCTAGTGAGTAATTAATATATTACATTAATTTCTGGAGTCAGTCCCATTAAAACCATTTAACAAGAATGTATGCAAACTACTGCCAACAGTGTTAAGTTCTAGCCCATGAGAGATACTTGGAGCAAAAGAGCAAGCAAATACCAACAAGACATAGGCTTCCCTTTATATCTGGGTAACCTGCTGAATGCATAATAAAAATTCAATAATTTTATAAAAATTCACAAATTATATGAAGAAATTTCACTTTATTAAACAAACATGTATATAATTCCAAACTAGGAAATGAAAACAAGAACTCTCAGGCCAATTCTTCTGGAAATCACTTTATGAATATATATCAAATTATTTTTAAAATATTTTTGTTCAAGATGGTGCCCAGGAAATCTCACACTGGAGCTTTCCTTCCCCTAAGATTTAATTTCAATACCAAGAGTCCATGTCAAAGGCGATTTAATGAAGTCATGTAAAGAAAGAATATCATCTGTGGTGTGGTTGTGGGGAGAGTGGGTGCAGGACTCACCATCCATGAAAATTTCAAAAATTATTAAAAAGCAAGATGCAAGGAAACTCTCAGAGATGAACAGCCCAGGTGAGAGGCACTAAAGCGGAAATGGACTTAAAATTGGGTGTTGGCTGAACACGTGTCTGCTGAGCAAACAGGGTGACCACTCTCCTCTCACTGCTCCAGGTGAATGACCATCATCATCAAAGAGAGGGGAAGGCTGAAGAGCGGCAGCAACCAGACATTTATTCCCAGGTTTGTATAACTAAATGTATAGATACATAAAAATTCATAATACATAAAATAGCATTTTTTATGAAAAGGAGAACTGGGAACATTTTTATGTATATTGGGGCAGATAAAAGAAGGTAAGAGTAGAAGAGAGAGGTGAGCAGCAGATTGTGTAAATGTTGAGAAAAAGAAGTGGGACCTGGGGAAAGCTGAGCTCTGTGTTCTGTGACAGAGACCGTGCTTCACTGAACGTAGCACATGTCAATCACAGAAGGATACTTAGATATGGGAATGGACCACCACCTGTGCACTGGGCCCCAGTTACCAAGATCTAGTCAAAACACAACATAATACCTCAGCAGCGGCAGTGAATGGGGATAATGAATAATGTAAAAACAATGAGAAAATATTGGGGCAAAGTAATTGACCAGGGCCCCCAAATAAGCACAGGGCTGGTGCTAGGCTGTTTTCTCTAGATAGATTCCAGCACTTGGTGTGGGCAATGAGGAATGAGAGATGGAGCTTTAGAGTCTGAAATAGCTAATCCTATGAAATGTCAGGGTACAGTTTTAATGAGGCTGTGGGTATATTGAGGAGTGAGGAAAGAAATCACATGCAGAGCATCCAAAAATCATTTGTGACTGCTAATCTATACTAATAAATGCATTATATGCTAATTAGACAAGACAGCCAAATAATCTTCCCTACGTCATTCTGGACATCCTTCCAGATAAAACCATGGTGGCAGAGGCAGAGGCAGAGGTGGTTAGGGGTGATCAGGCAGGCAGGCAGAAGGGTTAGGGGCAATCAGGCAGGCAGGCAGAGGGGTTAGGAGTGATCAGGCAGGCAGGCAGAGGAATTAGGAACTATCGTGCAGGCAGGCAAAGGGGTTATGGGTGATCAGGTAGGCAGGCAGGTGAGCAGTTAGGAGCCCACAGTCCTGGATTGTGAGAAGAATGTCTGACTGCCGGTTTAGGGGGAAATGTTCTAAACCGGCAGTTGAACATCCTCTAAAGGATCCTGGATTGGAGAGGGTGCAGGCTGGGCTGAGGGACCCCTCTCCCTGTGCATGAATTTCATGCACCTGGCCTCTAGTTTCTATATATAAAAGCCTAAGTGACCATTAGGACTGAATGACTGGAACAACTGAAATGACCGGTTGACCAGTCGCTATGACACACACTGACCACAAGGGGTAGACACTCAATGCAGGAGTTGCCCCTGGTGGTCAGTGAGCTCCCACAGGGGGAGCATCACTCAGCCAGAAGTCAAGCTCATGACTGGGGAGTGCAGTTGCAGCCGCGAGAGCCTCTCCCAACTCCATGGCAGTGCCTAACAGAGCAGCCACAGCAGGTGTAGCAGGCCAGGATGAGAGTGAGCAGAGTGGCAAGCAGTCAGACATCCCTCTCGCAATCCAGGATTTCTGGCTCCTCCCTAGCTGCCTGCCATTTGGCAAACTGCTACATCCCTCGGAGGATGTCTGACTGCCAGTTTAGGCCCAATCCCCACAGGCCAGCGGGACATCCCCCAAATGGTCCTGGATTGCAAATCCAAACACCGGGCCTCTAGTTGAATTATAAAATGTGGAACATCAGGTATCAGGGACATGACAGGTTAATCCTTGGTCATTAGTCAGCTTATCCTCCCATTTGCCAGAAGGAAATAGTTAACTGTTTTTGCATAGTAGAAATTGTTGGAGCCACATAGCAGGAAGCAATAATTAGGTGAAAAAAAGAATTTTGTGGGAAGGATTGTCCCCCTTTACATATTTACAAATCTAATATCCTCATAGTCAGAAAAACATTCTTAATTCTGTCCCTCTTATACTTTTGTTGCAATGATGTTATCTATTCACCATTAGGTAAATTTTAGCTAAAAACCTACTACACATATATGTCCATACATATGCAATCTAGTTATAAAGACTCAATTTATAAAACATTTATTGAGTGCTTTCTATGTGAACAGAATTCTTTTAATGCTGGGGATGTAACCATATATGTTATTGAGATCCTACTTTTTAAGAAACTAAAACCCACAGTGAAGATAGACATTTAGGAGCACCTATAAAAAGGCAGAAAAAGAACACATTGGTGACATTCATTTTTAAGATGAAACAAAATGGTTAAAATGAAGTACAAACCTGTTATGTACAACAAAAAGGAAGCATGTGTATAAATATGAGTTCTAGAGGAAATAAGACTTAGAACAGAGGGAAGGTTATGTTTTGAGTCGGTTAGGGACTAGCTGGGGAGCCGAAAAATAGTACAAAGCATGTGGGAGGGGGGGGAGGGCTGTCAGGAGATGGTAGGAGACAGGAACCTTGTTTGACAGGAAATAAAATTCTCCCTTAAATAAATCTAGGAGATCAGAGTGGATGAACAAGGTTGAACTAAGAAAAGCATTTAAAAATTGGTTAAGAAGTTACATCTTTTAGAAAGATGGGAATGGGACCAGAAAATAATGTTTACTAAGGAAATCTTCAGCCATCAAAGGTAGGTCTGAGTGATTGGGCATGGAGATTAGTGTGATGACAATAGAAATAGACCTGTAGGAATGGATGATAAGAATGCCATGTGTCTTTTGGGTTCCCAGACATGCATTAAAAACTGGGTTTTGATGAGTAAAGGTAACACCAGATGATCAATCCTCATATCAGTCTAGGTGTAGTTCTTTCCTTCTGGTTGAAACTCTGGAGAAAAAAGGGGGAGAAGGAGAGAAAGAAGAAGGAGATTTCCAGTAAATCTACATCCATTCTCAAATATAGTTTGTTTGTTTTCTAGGACCAATGGGGATAAATGGTGAGAGAGCATCACTTGTCTCCAGCAGATAGCTCTGAGCAGAGGTGTTATTTAAAGTCTCGGGTAGAAGTCAAGAAAGACAGGATGACTACGCTAAATGTTGATATGAAGGTCTGAGCTTTTCCTTTAGTGGAATGAATTAGGAGGTGGTCAGTAAGGACTAAAGTGAAATCTATTCTGGTTTTTTTAACCATGTGGGAAGTCCTGGCTATGATTAAAAGGCACAAATACAAAGCTGTGAACACTGGTTGCCCCCTGCTGCTCCTGCCATCGAACAGATGGAGACTGTGAATGAGACATTAGCCCAACTCTGGCCATCATGGGTTTATGCACAGAGAAATGGAGGATATGTCACTAATGTCATCATTTCTTTCCTACCAGGCAGTTTATTTTATTCACGCTCATCAAAGCCATGCAGTGGGTGGAGCATCACACCACGCTTTCAGTTAACTGCTGCATTCCAGCTCCTGGAAAAATGCTGATCGCTCAGCAATCCTGAATAAAGATTGATTACTAGGATCTGGTCGCGATATTAAATATTCTACATTTATAACACTTTATAATGACATAGGACACACATAGAAAAACGCATAAAGCATAAAAGTACAATTTAGCCAGGCTGGCATGGCTCATGGTTGAGCATCGACCTATGAACCAGGAGATCACAGATCGGATCCCAGTCAGAGCACATGCTTGAGCTGTGGGCTCATCTGATCAATGAGGGAGCAGTTGATCAATGATGCTTTGTCATCATTGATGTTTCTATCTCTCTCTCCCTCTCCCTTCCTCTCTGAAATCAATAAAAATATTTTAAAGTACAAATTAATTGATTATTATAATGTCAACATCCACAGAACCACCACCCAGATCAAGAAAGGGAACACTAGGCCAAGACCCCATCAGCCCATACATGCCTCTTCCCATGTACACTCCCCCCACTCCACCAAGATAACTCACTCTCCCCACTCCTACACCATCACCTCCTTGCATTTCTGTGTACCTTCGCAGGTTGACACTTGCCTCTCAGCATGCTTAGTAGAATTATGTACACTGAACCACAGAGTGTGCTCTCTTCTGGGACCCATTGTTTCCAGTTGAGCAACCAAGGAAAGATGGTCTTGTCAGCTAATGCCACTGGATCCGGTGGGTATTCTTATTGAGACACCCATCTCAAACCATCCACAGAATTAATTTCAGTGACATTGTGTTTTGTATGTAAGAAGCAGTGCAACAAAGCCTATAGGAGATAATATTAGAGAATATCTTTATGATCTTTAAGGAGAAAAATATCTTTTTAGAGGACAAAGTTCACTAATCATAAAGCAAAGTCACAAGTAAAATATTTTAATAGGGACAGTAGGAAACTGTTGGGCATAACCATGGGCACCCGGGATGTACCAGGAAAGCGCCTAAGGACCTTCAAGGAGCACATCATGCAGCTGCTGAGACCCTCTCAGGATCTGGGCTCATTGCTGCTCAGGAAGGAGGAGCACGGGTGACAGAGGGCATGCCCTCAGATGCTCTGGGAATGACTGGAGGGAAAGGGGCAGTTACCTGTGGAACAAGGTGAGAGTGAAAGAAGGTGCGAAGGCCAAGAGGGAAGTGGAGAGTGGCCTGCAGAGATTACCTCCCTGCCCATCACTTCAAAGTCAGAGAGGAAGTTCTTCCTCAATTTCCTCTTCATGTAATGACGTTGGTTAAACAATAAATGCACCTACTCACCTGTGAATGGCATACAAAGCATGGAATATAACTGGTGAAATTCAAAGAGCATATACTTGTTGATCACTGCCTATATTCAAGAGTGTGCTAGGGCTGGGAATGCCAAGACGAGGATCTGAGGAGGATCAATATCTACCAGCAAAGAAAGAAAGACACTCAGAACACATGCTCCCTGGTCAGGACCATATTCTCTGTGCACAACCCTCCTCTGTCCCTGGAGAAACTCCTGGCTCAGAGCGGGTGGTCATTATAGCAGTTGAATTAACAAATAATATATTAAGGGTGAATAAGGCATTATAAATTAGAATGAAAATACAAATGTGTATCATTTAAAAGTAACATAATTTTAAAATAATAGAAACAGAACTTATTCATGTAGGTTGGAATATTTATAGGAAACTTAAAGATGCACTTCATTTGCAGAAATGAGACTTAAAGCAGAGAAAGACGATGATTCAGAGCAGTACCAGGTGGGATGGATTAACGTAAGAGAAGCTCTGAGTGGCTGGAGTAAGAACAACATGGAATGAGGGCAGGTATGCTGCAGGGAAGACCTGTTGTAGGGAAGGCCATGGAGGCCGGGCAGGTACCGCTTTAAGAAGGTGATGAGCTGAAATATACAACAACACTGGTTGGTAAACCAGGCATCCGTTTCAGTAGCAGTGAGAGCCCTATTCCTAAACTGCCCTGTCTTCACAAACCTGCACTATTGGGTAAGCAGGGAAAGAAACTGTAGAGCCTTTTAGAACTGTCTCTTTTCTCCTTTCAGGAGTAGCATCCAAAGATTCAGGCCTTGAATCCCAGATTGCTTTCCCTAGAGTCTTATTTTAGGATAAAGCAGGTCAATTTGCTGGACAGAGATCCATAACTTATCAATTTCCTTCCTATACAACCGATGGGTGAAGTAACATCACTTGTGGTCACCACATAATGCCACTGCAATTTTCCTAGCAGGAGTCTGCTTTCAAGGGGTGGGTTATGAATTATGTGGGGAGAGGAAGATCTAAGATCTGGAGTTTGTGGGAAGAAGCGGGACATGGCTACATGGTTTACCAAAAACTCCCCCTCACTCCCCACCCCCACCCTTTGCTTTTCAAGCATGACTTAAATGGGTGTAGAGCACTGTAGTCAGGGTGCCTGTTCCTCTCCAGGCATTGTTGGAAAGCCCCTGGCCAGGATTAAATGGAAAGGAAGTTGCCATGATGCTAGCATGTCACTGCTGATAGAAAATTAATCTCCAGGTTGGAGAGCAGATTGAGAAGACCAGGGGTGGGGGAGAGAGAGACAGACAGACAGAGATAAAGGGCCATCTCTCCACCTGCTGGTTATCATGAGAAGGTATAGGAATAATGATGGAAAATGAGTTCAAAATTAGTAATTCTAGGCCCTGAAAAGGCATTTTTCAATGATCTCATTTAATCTTTATAACAACTCTGAAAATAACATTTCACCATTTAGGAAGTGATAGTTGGGATGTGGGGATGATATCCTGATTCCAAAAAGAAAAAGATATTTTCTTTGGGAATATAAATTTAGTAAGAATATATTAGTGCTACAATTGTGCAAAGCATTCTTCAAAATACTGGCATTGCTAGGATGAATGGGATCTGTAGGTCTTGTTTCCTGTGAGTTCAGAGCCTATATAACTTGCTGTAATGTGCTGTAACAAGAGCTATTATAAATGTGTAACATACAGTTAGCACATAAATTGGTGGAGCCACTAGTTTTCAAAAGTCGGCCAAATTGTTAAAATGTTTACAAGTTTCTAAGGACCTTAAAATTAAAGACTGCAGTTCTCTGTGTACATGATATAGTAAGACTCATAAACAGAAGAAAGGGGATATAATTCAGGTTAATTAAAGGAGCAGAAAGAGTAAAAAATATATAATACAGTGATAAGTAAGGAGAACAAAGGATGACGATGCAGGCAGAAAGAAGAGTCCTGGCTGTTATGAGAGAAAAGTCTTTCATGAGGAATGGGAACAGATATAAAGAGTGGAACTACCCCAACAAAGCAAAGGATTTGCACAACTGCAGATACAAAGGGAAATGAACCACTAAGTCATTTTGAACACCTGGTGTAGTTAGAAGGCTAGGAAGTGACAGATCTGAAGGTTGGGATTTACTGAGCACTAGTAGTCTCATAATTGTGCTAGGAAATACCACTGGTTGAAGAGGGAAGAGAAGTCCTTTAGGGAAAGGCATTGTCTCTCTTTTCACAGATGCAGCCCTCAAACCAAAATCTGCCTCACTGGTTAATTTGGGCTCAGGGTAATTCCCTGTGGGAAGGCATTCCAGCTTTTTGCACTGAGGCATTTAAGAAAGAAAAGCATCCCTGGAAATCCCCAATTTTTCAGCTACATTTCTCTTAACCAATAGGAATGGAAAGTGAAGCAGCATCACTCGTCTCCAGCAGATGTATCTACTAAGGAGGTCTGATCTGACCCCAGGTCTGGGGGAGAAGGTGAAAAAGGCCCAGGATGACCAGTATGCGGTGAGTGGAACAGCTGACAACCTAATTTCATTGGGGGAAAAAGTAACATGTCAGGTGGAGAGCCAGAATAGCACATTTTATAGTGTAAAGCCTAGTGGAGAGTGCGGATCTAAGAACTTAGGAGTGGGCGGGCTGGAAGGATACTGATACTCTTTGTGCATCTGAAGGAAATCCTGCTTAGTTTGAAAAGAAAATGGCTCTGGTGCTGGCTCTCCCTGCTGGTGATGCATGAGTTCCTGTGGTGGATGAGATGGAAATTGTGGAGAAGGCCAGGATCCCACCTGCTGATTATTACAGGACAAGTTGAGGTGTCATATTATCACATACAGATGAGTTTGCTCTAGTAAAGCAGTGTGTCTAGGTGTGTTATCTCTCAATTAATCATCATGACAGACCTGCATTTTTGTTAGCACTCAGTAAATATCTGAACAATTTGTTAATAAATGAGCAGGATAGATATTAAGAATTAGTAACTTTAAGAAATAGATTGTAATTATTAGAATTCAAATCCAGTTCTAAGTCCAGAATCCAGGAATTAAATTTATTAGTTTTTCTGAGATCAGAAGAAAACCTGTAATAAAAATTGACTGCACCTTCATTTTATAGATTCCACATGCCTCAACTTACTATTTTCTCTTCCAATATAAATTAGTCTGGAGCTCAGTTAGTGAATAAATATTGTATGGAAGAAAAGCACTGTGTTCATTGCCTTGAAATCAGAATTCTGGCACCTAATCTCCATGTTTATCAGTGATTTACTCTTCTGAGTTTCTACTTCATTAAAATTAGGGCTTGAATTACATTATTTTCCAGGTTAACATCTACCTGATTCCTGGAATTTGATAAATATTTTAAATATTTAATTTTTTATTCCACTGTCATGGATTATTTCAGTAACCAAAATTAATTATAGGAAGGAGAAGGAAATGGCCTTAAATAGACTTCAACAAAAATTAGGATAACATTTTTAATTATCCAGAGGAAAGTAATTTCTCAATATGGCCAAATAATGTACTAATAAAAATATTAGTCCTTTTGGATTTCTTTTTCAAGCATCAATTACAGGTAAGGACAGGACATTATTTGCTGAAACTATTCTTGGGGTAATTGTGCTCATTGTAATTCAGAAGTTAGCCAATACACTACTAATGTTCTTAGCTACTTAACATAGAATTATGGAATAAGACTTCCACTCTTTCAAATAAGACAAAAAATATTTGTAGCTTTACAAGATATACTAGAGAAAATTCCTTGGGTGAAAGCAAGAACTGGATATGGTAATTTGAAATCATACAAACAAAGAACATTACTAAAGGTTAGTATGTAATTATAAAAGACACTATAAAAGCATATTTTTCTCAATTCTCCTCTTAACTGATTTGAAAAGCAAGCATAAAAATAATACATATAATGTTCTATGATGTCTATAATATAGAGAAATGTATGTATAATATATTTGCCAATAACAGCACAAAGAAAATGGGTAGAAGCAAAGCTATAATGGGTTAAGAAAATGATAATAGATGATAAAGTAATCATTACGAAAATATATGGTGTTTGTAATAATACATGCAATACATATAACAACAATATTACATACAGAGGGGAAAAGAAATAGAGCTTTATAGGAAAAACAGGTCTATATATTACTAGATTTAAGCTAGCATAATACTGAAACTGATTATTTGCAGTTAATATATATAGTAAACCCTAGACCAATCATATGTTTTTTAATTATAATGTTACACTAGAAACTATTTTCTCAATGTAAAAGTGCAGTGAAGGTGCAATAAAGGAAAAAATATATGAGACATTGAAAACAAAAAGTAAATGCAGATGTAAATCCAACTATGTAAAAAGTAACATTTTTTATTGTAGGACTCATAAATCTTTTATAATTGTTACAGTATTACAGATATCCCCCATTCCTCTCCATCTTCGCCCCTCCTCTACCTGATCTCTGACCCACACCAGGCCTTAATCATACTATTGTCTGTGTCCATGGGGTCTGCATGTATGCATATATATAGTTTTATGAATCTCTTCTTGTCCCTTACCCCCCACCACATCACTCCCCTCTAAGATCTGTCAGTCTGTTTTATGCATCCATGTCATTTAACCTATTTTAATAGGTTCATCAGTTTAATTTGTACATTAGATTCCACATATATATGAGATCATGTGATATTTGTCTTTCTCTGACTGCTTATTTTGCTTAGCATAATAACTTTAAATGTGGACAGATTAAATAATCAATCAAAGGCAGAGATGATCAGCCTGGATAAAGAAAATGACCCAACTGTATGTTATTTATAGGAGACACACTTTATATTCCAAGATGGCAAATAGATTAAAAGCAAAAGGATGAATAAGAGGTATATCATGCAAGCAACAGCCACAGGAAAGCTAGAATGGCTATACTAATAAACAAATTTACTTTAAAATGGAAAATCTTAGTAAGTCAAAGAAGAACGTTTTTATAATATCTTCCTGATATCATAAATTCAGGAAGGTATAACAATTACAAGCATATATGCACCTAACAATAAAACACAAAAATTGGACAAGCAATGATAGTTGAAGATTTCCCTATTCCATTTTCCATAGTGGATAGAACAACTAGCCCCATGGTTAACCAAGAAGTAGGTGATTTAGATAATATCGTTAATAAACAACCAGACCTAACCAGCGTCTGCAGAACATTTCACCCAACATAACAAAATACACACCCTTCCCAAGTGCACATGGAGCTTTCTTTAGGGTGGACCATGTGGTAGGCAATAAAACAAACGTCAACACATTTAAAAACAGAAATATTGCAAAACATGTGCTTTCTAACCTAATGGAATTAAATTGTAAATTAAACAGAGGAAATGTGGAATAACACATTCCTAAATAACCAATAACTCAAGTAAGAAATCAAAAAGAAAATCAGAAAATACTTTGAGTGAATAAAAATATTAAATTAAATACAATTAAATATTTCATTTAATAAATAAATAAGCATTAAATTAGATACAAATAAAACAGTTCTTAGAGGAAATCTTATAGCTGTAGATAGTTAAACTAAGAAACAAGTAACATTTTTTAAAATCAATAATTTAACCTTGTACCTTAAGACCGAGAGGGGTGACATCAGTAAGATAGAAGGCTAGGTAGGCCCTGGCCGGTGGGCTCAGTTGGTTGGAGCACCATCCCATACACCAAAAGTTGTGGGTTCAATTCCCAGTCAGGGCACATACCTAGGTTATGGTTCAACCCCATTTGGGTTGTGTACAGAAGGCAACAACCTGTCAATATTTCTCACATCCATATTTTTCTCTCTCCCTTTTTTCTGTTTCTGAAAATCAGTAAGTGTATCCTCAGGTGAGGATTAAAAAAAAAAGATAGAAGGCTAGAAGGTACCAATTCATGTCTCTCCCATAAAAACAATAAATAAAGAACTGCAGACCAACGAAAATAGTTCTGGAAACCTATCTAATAAAAGAGTAATATGCAAATTGACCATCACTTTAACACACAAGATGGCTGCCCCATCTGGTCAAAGATGGCTGCCCCATGTGGACACAAATAGCCACCAGAGATGGCTAGCAGGGGATGGCAGTTGGGAGGGACTAGGCAGTTGTGGGCAATCAAGCCTGCAGGGGAAGGTAGTTAGGAGTGACCAGGCCAGCAGAGGAGGGAAGTTGGGGGTGACTGGGCCTGCAGGGTAGGACAGTTTGGGGGGACCAGGCCTGCAGGGGAGGGCAATTGGGGGTGACCAGGCCTGCAGGGGAGGGCAGTTGGGGGTGACCAGGCCTGCAGGGGAGGGCAGTTTGGGGCAATCAGACTGGCAGGGAAGTAGTTAGGCATCGATTAGACTGGCAGAGGAGTGAGTGGTTGGAGGGTGATTAGGCTGGCAAGCAGAAATGGTTAGGAGCAATCAGGAAGGCAGGCAGCCAACAGTTCTGGATTGTGAGAGGGATGTCCGACTGCCCATTTAGGCCTGATCCTCCCAGATTGGAGAGGGTGCAGGCTGGGCTGAGGGGCACACACCCTGTGCATGAATATCATGCACTGGGCCTCTAGTACAATAATAATAATTTTTTTAAAGCAGCAAAGATCTAAAGAATTCAAAAACCAAAGATGGCCACATAGGAAACTGCAGGAAGCATTCTATTCATATCACCCCATTTGGTGTGAGGGGGCGTCGCTCAGAGGAATTGTACTCCACATGGAAAGGGAGAGCAGGAGAGCCCTACCTGGCCTTATCACTCTAGATGTCTGCAGCCTTCGCTGCAGAGGTCTCCCACAGTCTTCGGCAAAATGAATCCTGTCTGACTGCACTGCCTGGAATCCCTCTGCCCCATATCTCCCCAGGGCTGGAGTTGTCACTAATGTGAGACCTGCCTTCAGGGACTCCCGTCCCTGCAGTGTCCCACTCTCTGGGACAAGATAGAACCACACCTCGCCATACACAGGACCAGAGCTGCCACTGCTCTGCAGCCGACCCAGGCCCAGGTCATGGCTTTGTCCCATTATTGGGGAAGCCTACTCTGCCCTGAGTATCACCCACTGGCCTAGGCAGCCTATCTGAACCATCATAGTAGGCAGCACTGCTGTGCCCTCAGCCCTTACCCCGCCTGTCCTGATATAAGGTTTCAAGGGGACCACTCATGTTGTTTGTGTCCTGTGAGTCCTCCATGGCCAGCATTAGGAGTCTGACCCACCCCCAAGCTGTGCTCATCCTGCACCCTGTCTGCCCTCCAGGTTCAAACAACTATTGCACACTGTCATCCCAGAATCCATGCTGCTGCTGTTAGCCACCCACCCCCAACCCTGAGCTGCCGGAGTTGCTGCAGAAAGCCCTGAAACCCAGATCCCAGTTTCTTGGAGGTCCACACACATTCATGCCTTAGACACCAGTGCCACTGCCTCAAAATGCACACCTGTGCCCAGAACCCAGCAACCACGGTGGTTCTTTATCCACCTAATTCTAGGACCCTGGCTCAGTTACAGAATGACACAGTAGATGTCAACAGGGATCCCTAGGCTAAAATTTCCACCCACAGACATAAAAAAGCAGCACTTGCCTCTGGGAATTCTAATAGTCCTACCTGCCACTGTCACCCACAAACCTCTGAAGTCTTGGCCACAGACAACCACCACAGAATGGCTGACGTAGAACTAAGGAGATAGACCTGCATGGGGACTTGCCACTGTGCTTCCACGGAACCCAGATACTGCATCCCACTCACCTGGTACCAGCTCCCAGTCACATGGCACAAATGGCCCATGAAAGCCTTTCCCTACTGAAGCCAGTCTGAAAAGACTGGAGCAGCCAACTGTGCCCTCAGATGGGCAGATATCAATACAAAACCATCAGATATGCAAAAAAGCAAGAGACATGATCACCAAAGAACATGATAATTTTCTAGTAACTCACACCAAAGATATAGAGACCTGCAAGTTACCTGAAAATGATTTCAAAATAATTATTTTAAGGAAGCTTAATGAGAGTCAAAAGAACACAAATGTACTAGTATAATCAAGTGAACTCAGGTAAACTCAAAACAAAGTAAAAAATTCAATAAGGATAATATGAAAATCATTTTTAAACACAGTAAATAAAAACTCTGAAGCTAAAAAATACAATGAATGAAATGGGGGAGAGGGAGAGTGATGTAATAGAGAGCCTCAATATCAGGCTCAACCTGACAAGAGAAAGAATCTGTAAACATAAGGATAGGTCTGTTGACATTATATAATCAGAGAATAAAGAAATTTAAATAAGAATAAAGAAAGTCTATTATGGCCCTAGCCTATTTTGCTCAATGGATAGAGCAGCAGTCCTTGGACTGAAGGGTCCCAGGTAGGATTCCAGTCAAGGACATGTACCTTGATTTTAATCTCCATCCCTAGAGACATCCTGGCTGTGACTCATGTAGCAACCAATTAATGTGTTTCTCTGACATCAATGTTTCTCTCTGTGTGTCTGTCTGTCTCTTCCCCTCTTTTCCACTCTCTCTAAAAAATCAATGGAAAAATATTCTGGGTGAGGATAAAAAAAAAAGTCTAATATGGTTATAGGGTACCATCAAAAGAAACAACATCAGCATTATGGAAGTTCAAGAAGAATGAGAGAGAAAGGGACAGAAAACTTATTTAAAGAAATAGTAGCTAAAACCATCTCCATTCCAGATCAAGGTGGACTGGAATTATGTGAGGACAGACTGGGTTGTGTGGCTTCAGGGAGAGAGCTGAAGGGACAGTCACCAGAGTCCCTGCACTGAGTCCCTGTCCTGCACAGCCCACAGAATCCATCTTTCCTGGGGTAGCAAGCCCCTCTGTACTGTATTAACCTGGAAGAATACACTAGTCCTACCCTCCCAACTCCTTACCACTACACCTTGCCAAGGTCACAACCTGCAGATGAGTCTGCTTCTCAGCTTGGGGTATAGATTTTCTTAAAGGACTCTAGAGAGTGAACTCAGGGGGAGTCAAAGACACAGTTGTGAAGTTCCAGGGCGGGACCTCCATCAGAAATGCCATGCACCAAAGCAAAGGTAGTTGAAGACCTGCCAACAAGAGCAGCAGCATCCGCAGCAGTATACCAGAGAAGTGGCAAGTGGCATCTTGTCACTTCCCCTCCTTCCCCCGTCATCCCCATGAGCCTGAGCTGCAGTGCCCTGCTCTCTAGGTGGGAAAACCCACTAGATTCAACATAGGGGGACCACTAGCTCCACCTTCCCCACTCCTGATGTCTCTGCCCCACTGAGCTGTCGCTCTGCAATATTTTCTGCTGTCTGTGGCCAGCCTGATTCCGAAGTGTAGAATTTTTTGGAGGACTCTCAAGGAGGTCCAGGCAACTCTGGGAAAGACTGAGTTGTATGGCTCCAGAGCCTTCCATCACACAAGCAGATTCTGGTCTGCTTGGGCCTGTTGAACTCTGGCCTCACACTGACGACTCCTGAGACCCCGCCTCAGCACAAAGGTCTGAGGGCACCCAGAGGCTGGCAGCTGGCCATGGTGTCCCCGGAGACTGTTGTTGAGTGTCCCAGACCCACCAGTGACACCAAGTTTGAATCTGCATTAATCTGATAAACACCTCTTACCCCAACCTGATGACTCACTGAGAACCTACTTCCCACAACTCTCCCACTGCCAGAGGCTCTTTCAGTGACTGAACCTCACAGGCATCTAACACACAAAGGAGGGTTACCGGAAGCCTTGGGCCTTTGGCTGACTGACCCCTGGGCTTGGTGCTAGTGGAAGTGGGCCTTGGTGTGCAGCTTGGTTCCTCCCATGCACACCCATGCCCATTAGAGACAGCTACAAACTGTGGATGCCAATGTAGCTCCAAAAAGGTAGCCCAGGACCAGTCACAGGCAGCACCTAATATTGACTGGCACCAGGGTTCCCTCAGGTGGCTGCATAACTGAAATACCAGGTTGGGGAATTCAGACCACAACTGAGCTCCACAAGTGACACAACCAAAATGAGATCTCAGTTGGAACCAGGCCCTCCTGGGCAAATTTCACTTTGTGGGGTCAGTCCCCATTCAACAGCTCATATATAGGGTTGCTTCTCATGGTCAGCCAACCATAAAGGCAACCCCACACACAAGCCAATAGCAATAAAGACTCAAATACAACAGGAAGGTTCACATAAACCACACCAAGGACATACCTGGAGCACCAAGCCCAGATAATCAAGGAGACTGCCCCACTGAGCCCCACAAGGTACCTACTACATAAGGCCATCATATCAAGACTACAAGGCAGAGCAGATCTATCTAATACACAGTAACAAAGACAGAGAGGCAGCCAAAGTGAGGAAACAAAAAAAACATGAGCCAAATATAAAAACAGGAGAAATCCCCGAAAAAAGATCTAAATGAAATGGAAGTAGTAAACTACCAGATACAGAGTTTAAAAAAAAATGCATATAAAGATGCTCAAGGATCATAGGGGAAGAATGGATGAACTCAGTGAGAACTTAAACAAAGAAAAAGTAAACAAAAAAAAAACCCCAGACCATAAAAAAGAATAAATCAGATATTAATAATACAATATTTAAAATGAAGCATACACTAGAAGAAAATTAAATGAAGTAGAGGATCAAATCCCCAATTTAGAAGACAAGGTAACAGAAAATGCCCAATAAGAGCAGCAAAAAGAAAAGAAAATTTAAAAAGAGGACAGCCTAAGGGATACCTGGGACAAAATCAAGCATAACAACATCTACATCATAGGAGTACCAGGAGAACAAGAAAGAGAGCAAGGTATTGAGGACTTATTTGAAGATATAATGACTGAAAACTTTTTTCCGTCCTATCCTGGTGACAGAAAAAAGCACACAAGTCCAGGAAGCACATAAAGTCCCAAAGATGAACCCAAAGAGGCCCACACTAAGACACAGCATAATTAAAATGCTAAGGGTTAAAGACAAAGAAAGAATCTTATAATCAGCCAGAGAAAGATAGTAACCTATAAGATAGTTTCCATAAGACTGTCAGCTGATTTCTCAACAGAAACATCTCAGGCCAGAATGGTTTGGCACAAAATATTTAAAGTAAGTCTATAACCAAGACTACTCTCCCAAATGAGGCTATAATTTAAAATTGAATGGGAAATAGAAAGCTTCCACAAAAAGAAAAAGCTAAAAGTTCATTATCACCAAACCAGTATTACAAGAAATTTTAAAGGGTCTTCATAAAAAGAAGAACAAGAAATATGTGACTATCAATGATCATGTTACATGTAAATGGCTTAAATGCTCCAATCAAAAGACATAAAATAGCTGAATGGACAAGAAAACAAGACCCATATGTATGCAGTCTACCATAAACCCATCTTAGAATGAAAGATACACACAGACTGAAAGTAAAGAAATAGAAAAAGGTATTTCATGTAAATGGAACAAATATATATATATATATATATATATATATATATATATGGGATAGAAATACTTATAGCAGACAACATAGACTTTAAAACAAGGTAATAATGAGAGACAGAGAAGGGCAATACATAATGATAAAGGATATAACCCTTACAAATATTTCTGCATCTAGCATAGAAGCACCTAAATATATAAAGCAAAACTTGATGGGTATAAAGAGAGAGATGAACAGTGATACAGTCATAGTAGGGTATTTTAACACATCATTGACATCAGTGGAGAGTTCTTCCAGACAGAAAGTTTAAAGGGAAACAGTGGCCTTAAACAACAAACTAGATCAAATGGGTTTGATATTTTCAGAGTATTAAACCCCAAAGTAGCACAATATGCATTGTTTTAAAGTGCACAAGGAACATTTTCCAGGATTGACTACATGGTAAGACATAAAACAAATCTCAATAAATTTTTAAAAATTCAGATCATATCAAGCATTTTCTCTATACATAACAGTATGAAACAAGAAATTTATTACAGGGGGAAAAAACTGAAATACCCAAAAACACATGGAGGCTAAATAACACGTTATTAAACAAGGAATGAGTTAACAATAAGATCAAGGAATAGATCAAAAGTTACATTATACGAATGAAAATAAGAACACAACACAAAATCTATGTGACAAACCAAAAGTAGTTCTAAAGACAAAAATTCATATAAGTTCAGGCTCTTCTCAAAAAGAAACAAAAAACAAACAAACAAAAAACAACAAGCACACAAAAAACTCTCAATCTAATACCTAAAGAAAACAAACAAAAAATCCCAAAATGAATAGAAGAAAGAAAATAATAAAAATCAGGTTACCAATAAATGAAATAGAGCCTAAAAAATAATACAAAATGTCAATGAAACCAAGAGTGGGTTCTTTGAAAAAAATAAATAAGATTGACAAACATTCAATGAGATTCATGAAGAATAAAAGAGAGAAAACCCCCAAAAATAAAATCAGAAATAAAAGAGGACAAGTAAAAGCTGACATGACAGATATACAAAAGATTGTAAGAAAATATTATAAACAACTATATGCTAGCAAAATGGATAATCTGAAAGAAATAGATAATTTTTAGAAATATACTATCTTCCCAAATTAAATAAAAAAGAAGCAGAAAAATCTGAAAAGATCAATTAAACTAATGAACTCAAAGCAGTACTCAAAAAATAACAAAAAAAATTTCAGACAACTTACCACCAAAAAAAAAAAGAAAAAGAAAATCCCAGTTGAAAAGTGTGCAGAAGACCTGAATAGTCACTTCTCCATGGAACACATACAGATGTGCAATAGACCCATGCCTGGGATGCAATCGGCCCTCAAAGTGGGTGGTGGGATGCCCTTGCCAGCCTGGGATCTGGATCTGTCCTGCTGACATTCATGCCAATTGTGAGTAGCCAACTGGCAGCCACTTTTTGTTTTAAATATATTTTATTGATTTTATTCAGAGAGGAAGGGAGAGGGACAGAAAGTTAGAAACATCCATGAGAGAGAGACATCGATCAGCCGCCTCCTGCAGGCCCCTCACTGGGGATGCACCTGCAACCAGGATATATGCCCCTGACCGGAATCAAACCTGGGACCTTTCAGTCTGCAGGCTGACGCTCTATCCACTGAGCCAAACCAGTTTCGGCTGGCAGCCACTTTTATATCCTTCCTTACTTGTGGAGCATCTAGGGCGGGGAAGCAGCCGCAGTGCCCAAGGCCGACTTCGAGGAAGCTGACACTACTATCAGGATTGTGCCAGCAGCCCTGGTCCTTCAGTGCCAGGCCCATTCCCCAGAGATTGGGTCTGCTGGACTACTGAGGGACTGAGTGGCTGCCGCCAGGCTGGTGGTCCTCTGGGAAGGGTTGGTCACCTAAGCGGCACTCCCTCTGTGGGAGTGCGCTGACCACCAGGACCAGCTCCTGCATTGAGCACCTGCCCCATGGTGGTCAGTGTGCATATAGTGACTGGTCAACCAGTCATTCCAGTCATCCTGGTCATTAGGTTGTAATAGTCACTTTTATATAGAGAGATATGTATAGCCCACAGACATGGACAATAGGTTAGTGAAGACTTGGATGGGGGCGGGTAAGGGACTGGGAGGAGAGGGGTAAAGTGGGGGGAAGAGATATCTGTAACACTATCCTATCTAATAAAAGGGTAATATGCAAATTAACTGTCACTCTGTCACAAAGATGGTGGTGCCCATAGCCACAAGATGGCAGTGCCCAGTCCTCTCAGCCCTGCCAGAGTTCCCCAGTCCCAGTGGGTAGAAGGTGCTGAGAGTGGGCAGCATGAGTGGCCTGGTGGAATGCTTGCTTTGTTGCCACAGTGACAAGGCAAGCATTCCACCCCGGCCACGGAGAGTCTCTGGGCCATGGAGAGCTTCTGGACAGCAGGCTCGGAGCAGCCAGGCCCCACAGAGAGCTACTAGAGCATGGACTCATGTGCAGGGCTACTAGTTTATACAATAAAAGCCCAGTGACCATTATAGCAGAACAACCAGAACAACTGGTCGACCAGTCCTTATGATGTGCACTGACCACCATGGGCCAAATGCTTAATGCAGGAGGAGGGGAAGAGGGATAGTCAGACCTGGAGGTGAATGCAATAACCCAGGGATCCCAGGAACCCCAAGCCCAGAGCTTGCTTTCCAATAAAAAAATAAACTTAAAAAAAAGTGGCCTGACAACACCACCCTGGGAAGAATGCCTCCAGGAGGGAAAGGCCTCCCCAGGCTCTGCCTGGCCCAGCTGGTGCATCACAGGCTTGTGAGGACTCACCGGCAAAGTGCAGGAAGTGCAGCCCTTCCAACTCCAAAGCTGGGCACACCAACAGCTGCTCCCAGTCCAGTTCCATGAGGGATGCAGTGCTGCCAGGCCACCTCAGCTCCAACTTCCAGCTTCTGGCTTCCTGCCCACCCCTTCAGGTACGATGTGTACTTGGGCATATCTTCAGCCTCCCCAGCCAATAGCACTGCAGCACAGCCAGAGAGCAGCAGGACACAGCCACAACGGCTGGATGGGCATTAATTTGGCCACTAATTGCACATGGATATGTGCAATTACACTTGTGTTTACATTTGTAGGGAAGGAGAACAGCCCACTCCTGCCACTCGCTTCCCCTTCTCAGCTAAGAAAGGCCTCCTGCTCTCCGTGTTTCTCCTCCCACCTGGAATCAAAACCTCTTTGGGATGAATGATCCCAGCGATGTCCCCAACACATGCTCAGTGTTGCTGTCACACACATTCCCAGTCATTACAGCCCATTTCTCAGCCTGCAGTGCCCTGTTCCACCCGCTGCCACTCCTCACCTGTAATGCCCTGAGGACCACCTTATCTTATCCTATCTGAAATGTGAGCAAGATCTCAAATACCCCCTGCCAATAGCTCCCTTGCCCTATCTTTCTTCCTCTAAAAACCTTGCATTTTAAAATATATATATTTGATTGATTTCAGAAAGGGAAATAAAGATGGAAACATCAATGATGATAGAGAATCCTTGATTGGCTGCCTCCTGCACATTCCAAACTGGGGATCAAAACTTCCCCCAGCATCTTCACCCCACCCTTCCCCCAGCCAGCAGACCCCCAGTTGGTGGAGCGAAACTGAGGGAAGGAAAAAGAGTGGAGGCAGGGAACCACGGGGTGGCAGGGTACCGAGGGCAGCATTGGTGTCTGGCATCTGTTTCTTCCATGCCCAACCAGTGACAGTCACCTCCTCTCCCAACCCCACCAGGGCCTTCAGCCCCCAATCGGCCTAGAGGGGATGAATTTTGTGCATCAGGCTTCTAGTCCTATATAATAAAAGGCTAATATGAAAATCAACCAAATGGCAGAACAACCAGTTGCTATGATGTGCACTGACCACTGGGGACAGATGCTCAAAATGGGAGGAGTATCGCTCAGTCAGAAGCTGGGATCATGCTGGCAAGTGCACAGGCAGTAGTAGGAGTCTCTCCCACCTCTGTAACAGCACTAAAGATGTCCGACTGAGAGCTTAGGCCCATTCCCCAAGTACCAGGTAATGGGCCTAAGCCCTTAGTTGGACATCCCCCGAGGGGTCCCGTACTGTGAGAGGGCACAGGCTGGAGTAGAGAAACCCTCCCAGCAAGTGCACAGATTTCATGCACCAGGTTTCTAGTCTCTATAAAAAAGCCTAGTCCTATCTAATAAAAGAGTAATATGCAAATTGACCGTACCTCTGCTATACTCACAAGCCACACCCACCAGCCAATCAGGAGCAAATATGCAAATAAACCCCACCAAGATGGCTGTAGCCAAGGAAAGCAGGAGGGAGGCTTTGGTTTCCCTGGCAATGGAGGAAGCCAAGCTTTCCGCCTGCCCTTGCTGGCCCTCACCTCCTCTCAATATTACAAAGTTTCAATGATAGAAGATAAATAAACTCCAACAAAAATGGCGGCAGCCACGGAGCTGGAGAGAGCAGGCGGCTTGAGTAGCTCCCAGAGGTGTTGGAAGCCAAGCTTTCTGACTGCTCTCCAGGCCCAGTCCTCCTTTCAAGGCTACAAAGTTTCAATTATAGAAGATAAATAAACCCCAACAGAAATGGCTGCTGCCACCACAGAGTAAGCAGGAGGCTTGGCTCTGCTCCAGGCTACAAAGTTTTAATTACAGAAGATTAAATCCCAGATATCAAGTTCTCCACTTGGGTCACCTGGGGTGTTGCTGGCCTGCAAAACACCACAGGCCCCTCGCCCAGGCCGCCCCACGCCCTAAGGGAACCCCCACCCTGATCCGAGACACCCTTCATGGCAAACCAGCTGATCCCCACTCATGCACCAGGCCTCTATCCTATCTAATAAAAGAGTAATATGCAAATTGAGCATCACTCCAACACACAAGATGGCTGCCCCCACGTGGTCAAAGATCCTGCTCCCAGGTGGACACAAGATGGCCACTACAAGGCCAGCAGGGAAGGGAAGTTGGCAGAGACCAGACCTGCAAGGGAGGGCAGTTGTGGGTGATCAGGCCAGCAGGGAAGGGCAGTTGGGGGCAATCAAGCCTGCAGGGGAAGGCAATTAGGGGTGAACAGACCGGCAGAGGAAGGAAGTTGGGGGTGACCAGGCCTGCATGGAAGGGCATTTGGGAGGACCAATTGCAGGGGAGAGCAGTTGGCAGAGGGAGCACATCTGCCAGGGAGGGCAGTTAGGGGTGACCAGGCCTGCAGGGAAGGGCAGTTAAGGGTTACCAGGCCTGCAGGGGAGGGCAGTTAGGGGCAAACAGGCTAGCAGGGGAATAGTTAGGCATCAATCAGGCTGGCAGGAGAGTGGTAGGGGGTGATCAGGCTGGCAGGCAGAAGTGGTTAGGGGCAATCAGGAAGACAGGCAAGCGAGCAATTGGAAGCCAGAAGTCCTGGATTGTGAGAGGGATGTCCAACTGCCCTACTGGGATTGGGCCTAAATGGGCAGTTGGACATCCCTCGAGGGGTCCCAGATTGGAGAGGATGCAGGCTGGGTTGAGGGATACCCCTCAGGATACCCCTGTCCCCATGCACGAATTTCATGCACAGGGCCTCCAGTATATATATACACACACACATGCACACACATACACAAACACACACATATGTATATTCACATATTTTTTAAAAATCCTTCCAATTGGATGGAAGTGGAGAGCATTATTCTAAGTTAAATAAGCCAGACAGAGAAAGATAAATAGTATGTAGTATCACTTATATGTGGGATTATTTTTAAAGGCAGCTTTCATAGAAACAAAAACCAGAATGGTGATTGACGGGGCTGAAAGAAGTGAAAATGAGATCAATAAAATCAATATTTTATTGATTTTTCACAGAAAGGAAGGGAGAGGTATAGAGAGAAACATCAATGAGAGACATTGATCAGCCGCCTCCTGCACTCCCCCACCAGGGATGTGCCCACAACCCAGGTACATGCCCTTGACCAGAATCGAACCCAGGAACTTTCAGTCTTCAGGCCAACACTGTATCCACTGAGCCAAACCGGTTTCGGCTGTAGTAAGTTTCTTTTGGGCCAACAGTTTTTTGAGTCCCAATTTCAATGTCCAACAATTTTTTTAGTCCAAGTTTCAATGTCAAACAGCTCCTTATGTGTACATGTCAGCAATGATATCTGGATGGTGGACAAATGGTGGCAATGCAGGTCCGACCCTCTCTGGTTTGGTTCTGGGCAAGCTGCAGTGACACACAGCTGCTGACTGCTAACATGGCAAGGCGTCGTTAGAGTCTTCCATCTCTGGACTGTTTCTCGTCTTGTCTTCATGGCTGGAGCAGACCTGTCAATTCCTCTCTGGTACAGGAATCCACATGGTCTTTGTTGTTTTATGAAAGTATATAAACATATTCTCTACCAAAAGTTAATAAAGGCATCTTTTCTATAAATTTACTTGGGATATTTTTTATTTTTTTCCCAAACAATTTTCCTTTAGCTTATTGTGACACCATGTATGTTTTTTATGGGTGTCTTGCTGTTAGGATCACAAATGAAAATTAATTTTCAAAGTAAAAATTTTTCTAGATGTAATTTACTTACATGATATTTTCCATACATAATATTACCCCACTCTCCCCCCACACTTATTTTTTTTTATTAATGGAGGCTTTTTGAAATTTTATAATGCAGTCTTCATAACTTTAAATTTTAATTTTTTGCACAAAAATATGACTGCTTTAGATTCATTTTACCATGAGATGGACTACCAATAGAAAGTTTAGTTAATACTTTAGGAATATTTTTTGTCCAGTACAATTAAATTTTCTTGAATATTCACTTATTTCAATTAGCCAATTTAAATTAATCTGAAAACTTGACTACTCTTTTACTGTCAAATTTAATACTCTAACAACAATCGTAGTTTACCCTGTAAATATTAGTGGAAAGGATTATTTGCATCCTTGAATAGGCCCTGAGAATTCCTGGATTTAGTTATAGGGCAGCTGCTGTCGGCCAACCTAGGTTCTGATCTGAGCTGAACATGGGAAGCAAAGCAGCCATGGGGACAGGAGACTTTCCTCAGAAGGGGCGAGGATTCAAGCCCCTGCAATATTGGGAGGGGTGCCCCACCTCTGTTGGTAGCATTGTAGAATAATATCATGTAAGGATATTCTTTGCTCTAGGCCAGTGGTTCTCAACCTTTTTAATGTTGCAACTCTTTAATACAGTTCCTCATGTTGTGGTGACCCCCAACCATAAAATTATTTTCATAACTGTAATTTTGCTACTGTTATGAATCATAATTAAATATCTGTGTTTTCCGATGATCTTAGGTGACCCTGCTAGCAGTTCTCAACCTGGTTGAGAACCGCTGCTCTAGGCCAATGGCAATTCAATTTCAAACTGGCTGTCAATTTCTTTTTGTATAGACAAGGTCTTAGTTACTTTATTAGAATACTTAATCAAATTGCTTACAAAGACATTGGCTTTTCATTTAGCTGAAAACCTTGATTTAAGTAATTAAAGTAAGTATTTTCATTTAAAAAGCAAGCAAATTTAGTAAATGTTTACATCTGATTCACAAGCCGCAAATATTGCCCTGCCTCTGAGGCAGCTATGGGCTTTTTGTCATTTTAAATTATGCTGTTGGAATTTTAAGAAATATTTAGTTACTTCATTTTCTTAGAGGCAAAAACCTCCATAACATTTAAAATATACTTATTAATTTTTATTTGCTAACGTTTCCCATGCAATTTCAAGTATATTAGATTGGTTAAATTTTAAAAGATTTCCTTTAAGAAGAGAGAACAAATTTCTTGTATTACTTTGGGCCCATGAAGCTTTCCAAGAATCATCTTCTGTTAAAGCCTTGAAATTTTAACATGGAAAAAAACAACAAATATATATATATATATTCAGATGTGATTTAAAGATTATAATACTTCTTATAATTATGTTAAGATATCAATTAGATTGTGTTGTGCCCAGAGTTTGGGGTCCCCAATAATCCACCACTAAGGAGCCTTTTCCGATGCAAAAGCAAAGAGTCTTTATTCAAACCCGGGTTTGGCTCTCAGCCTCTTTCTGGCTCAGCAGTGAGGGAGAGAGCGGACTGGGCAGGAACAATGAGTTTTATGGGGTAGGATAATTAGGGGGCTTGGGAAAGTGATGAGGGTTACAGAGATTGGTCACTTGAATTGGGGTCTTTCTGTGGTTAAGCCTAATTAGGACCTTAGCTGTGTCCCTGGAGCTTCATTGGTCCATTTGGGTGGGGGTCGGGGAAGTTAAGACATTGCTGGCACACCTGTGGCCACTCCCAGAAAAGGGAGGGGTTTTAGGCAGGGGTCCCAGCCCTATAGGACAAGATGGAGGGGAGTTCATTTCCTTTCATTCCCCCCTTGTCTTGGGACACACGTCTCAACCCTGAGACGGGATGCATTTCTGCCTCTTCTGTTCCTAGAGGCTGGTACTGGGTTTGTAACCATTAATTGGACTACTCCTATGCGTTCTTTGACAAATTGGACTAATTTGTTAATCATACAAGGACCGAAAGTTAACAGCATTAAGGGGATTATAAGGGGTCCAATGAGTGGAAATAAGAGTAGTTAACCATGGGGACCAATTAAACAGTGATTCATACCAAGACTGAGACCTCTCCCTTCTAGTCTACGCTTCTGCTATCCCTCTCTTACAAGGGCCATGGATTCCTTGACAACTCTCAAGCAGTGAAGTCTGACTCTGGGTCAGGTTCCCCGTGGTGGGTGGACCCAGGTCGTGATGCAGTCTACTTTGAGGGAGGTGAAGGACGTCAGCACTACGACGTAGGGACCCTTCCAACCTGGATCAAGGGTCTCCCGGCAATGTCTCTTGACATAGACCCAGTCCCCAGGCCTATGCTGATGAGGAGTCGGGGCTGGGCCGGTTTCATAGATGGCTCGGAGGCGCGGCCAAATGTCCTCGTGCGCCCTCTGGAGGCTTCTCAAGGAAAGAAACAGTTCTTGACTTTCAAATTCTGCAAGAAATTTGGCTTTAAGACTAGGGATAATAGGGGGTGGCCAGCCGAACATGATTTCATAAGGAGTCAAACCCAGGGTGTAGGGGGAGTTGCTAACCCGATTAAGGACATATGGAAGGAGAGCCACCCAGTCCCCGCCAGTCTCCATGGTCAATTTGGTAAGGGTCTCTTTTAGAATTCTATTTATTCTTTCTACATGCCCTGAACTTTGGGGCCTATAAACACAATGTAATTTCCAATTTGCCCCAATGGCCTTGGCCACTGCCTGTGTTACCTGTGAGACAAAGGCTGATCCATTGTCTGACCCTATCACAGTGGGAAAACTGTACCTGGGCAAGATGTCTTCCAGCAGCCTCTTAGCTACCATCTGAAGCTGTTTCATGCTTAGTTGGGTATGCTCCTACCCATGCAGAGAAGGTATCTACAAATACTAAAAAAAATATTTATAGCCATACTTTCCTGGTTTAATTTCAGTGAAGTTGACCTCCCATTGTGCTCCAGGCTTGGTTCCTCTGGGCTGGGTTCCTTTTTCACTTGGCCTGGTTCTTGCGTTTGTGAGTTGACAGGTCTTGCAGGTGGGTACAACCTGTTCTATTTTGATGTCCTGTTGGTGGGTCTTAATTCTGCCATGTCGGATTAATTCCTTTAATTTGCGTGCCCCCAGGTGAGTGGACCAGTGCATGCGTTCTAACACTGTAACCCAAGCCAGTCCGGTATAGTATGAGCTCCTTGTTTGGTGTGTACCACCATCCTTTAATTTCCTGGACATGGGGAAGCCTCCTGATCTGCTACAGCTCTTCCTGAGAATACCCAGGCTGATCTGGCAAGACTGGGTCCCCGGGATCTGGTAGTTGTAAGACCATGGTAGGGACCAAAGTGAAGGCCACTGCTTTGGCTGCCTGATCAGCCTTTTGGTTACTTCTTGCCACTGGGTCATCTGCCTTCTGGTGCCCTTGGCAGTGGATAATGTCTAGCTTAGCTGGGAGCCACAAAGCCGCAAGCAGGTCAGGAATTTCCTATTTATTCTTTATTGTCCATCCCTTTGCTGTCAATAGCTCTCTCTCCTGATAGATCGCCCCGTGAACATGAGCTGTAGCAAATGCATAATGGCTATCTGTGTAGATGTTAAGCCGTCTCCCAGTCCCCAGTGTCAGTGCCTTGGTGAGTGCAATGAGTTCTCGCTGAGCTGATGTCCCAGGGGGCAGAGCCTCCGCCCATATAGTGTCCGTGTCAGTGACCACCGCTGCACCCGCATACCTGCACCCATCTCGCATGAAGCTACTTCCATCCGTGAACCAGGTGGCCTCTGCATCAGGGAGGGGCCGGTCAGTCAAGTCTTTCTGGAGTCCATGCACCCGCTCCGGGATTCCCGCACAGTCATGTAGCGGGGCATCTAGGTCAGGGTCAGGCAGCAGGGTAATGGGGTTGAGGGCCACACTTGGATGGAACCACACTCAAGGAGGGTTGAGCAGCAAGCTTTGATAGTGAGTCATACGTGCATTGCTAGGCTATTTTAGGACACCCTTAATGGCACTCAGGGTTGTAATCCAGATCTCCTGTCCTAGGGTCAGTTTGTCAGAATTCAGAGTGGGATGCTCTCTCCTGTACTCACCGAGGTCGTCGTGCAGTGCCTCGTGGAAGAAGGTAGACGAATTCTTGAACTCTTGGGGCAGTCACATCCAGGTTAGTTGTCCACTGTATTCCTCCTCCGGGTGGTGCCATTCAAAGGCAAACAGGGGTTGGCTTTGAGGTGCTAGCGGCAGGCTGAAGAAGGCATCCTTCAAATCTAGTACAGTACACCAGACTCTAGAGGGTGTCAAGGAACTTAGGAGAGTGTATGGTTAGGAACAGTTGGATGTATATCCATGACTCTCTTATTTACTTCCCAGAGGTCCTGCACCAGTCAATAGTCATTGGTGTGAGGCTTTCTGACCGGGAGAAGAGGGGCTGTTCCAGGCAGATTGACAGGGGACTAGTACCCCTAGACTTCGCAGTCTCCTGATATGAGGCTGGATTCCCTTCCAGGCCTCCTGGGACATAGGATACTGCTTGACTCTTATTGGGCCTTCTCCAGGCTTTAGCTCCACCAGGATTAGGGCCCTGTGAGCAGCCAGTCCAACTCCCCCCATCTCTGCCCAAGCTGTGAGGAATTCTTGTAGCCACCCGTCCACACCCCTGGTGGAGACGATACTCATCCTCCAGTCTCAGAGTCAGAACCTGCATGGTGTGGCCTTTACCATTGGCGATCTGGGGCCCCCCCTTGTCTGAAAGTTATTTGGGCTCCAATCTTGGTTAGCAAGTCCCAAAGACTCTTTTCTCCAAATCTATCTATTCTCTGCAGGTTCTTTCTAATGTCTGCACCTGACTGGTCTATAAAACTCATGACTACAGTTGCCTTATTCTCAGGGGCTTCTGGGTCCATGGGGGTGTAAAGTGCGGCATGCCTCCATGAAACGTTCTAAGAAAGCAGCTAGAGGTTCATCCCTTTCCTGCTGTATGTTCCCTACCTTGGTCAAATTGGTAGGCTTTCTAGCAACCATGCGGAGACCCTCCCATTAGAGTCTGGCGGTAGACCCGAAGCCTCTCCTTACCTTCTGCCGTGTTGAGGTCCCATTCAGGTCTAGTCAGGGGAAAGGAGGTGTCTATCTGAGCCTGGTTGTTGCTAGGGTTCCCGTCCACGCCTGGGACTAGCTTTCAGGCCTCATTGAGGATCCTCTCCCTCTCCTCGGTGGTGAATAGAACCTGCAAAAGCTGCTGACAGGTAGGCTGATGGATGAAAAGAACAGAATCTAACAAATCGATAAGCCCCCCAGCTTCTCAGAAAACTTAGGATTCTGAGCTTTCCAATTATAGAGATCACTAGTGGTGAAAGGCCAGTAGTGATGGGGCTGATTGCCATCCGCGTCCGGGGGGCCCGCAGCTCGCAAGGGCAGAGTCTTAATGGTGGAGTCAGGGGCTGCAACATGCAGTTCCCTCTGAGCCCTTTGCCTGGTAAGAGGTGGGCTTCCTACCGGAACTGCGGCCATACCCGGAAGCCCACCCCTTTTTGGTGCCAGAAGCCCGCCCCCTGCCGGTAACCTGGGGAACTTGTATGGGGGAGGGAAAATTAACTCTTCTCCTATTCCCCCCCACCCCCCGTAAAACCGGGAGGAGGGGATCAGGAGCTGATGGCAGGGTGGCTTCCTTCTCCTTCTTCTCTGAAGTAACCGCCTTCTTTTTCTTTTCCGTTTCCTGCAAGGCAAGAATGGGTTCCAGCTCCAGGGGGCGCGAAGCTAGGAAAGGTTTAATCCAGATGGGAGGGTCCTCTACGAGATCCTGCCATGTAAGGGAGTTGATTAAGATGGCCTCCCCTTGGCCGAGAAATGATTTCTCTAACCCGGCAAATGGTGGGGAGGTCAAAAGTCCCTTCTGGCGGCCATCTGGTATTGAGGGCCGGCCATGTGCTGGAACAAAATTTTTGCCATCTGCTTTTCTTCACTTCTAAGCTAAGGTTGTTAGCCCTTCTCTTAACCTCTCTAAAATGATCAATCATAATACTCAAGGGGGTAGCCTGAGTCTGTACCATAACTTCTGTCCAATGAGCTCACAAAAGTACACAAAAAGACACAAACTGATCAAACAGATAAAAACATCCAAAGCAGCCTTCCGGACCTGTGGAAATAAAGCTGATCAAAAACATCCAAAGCAGCCTTCCAAACTCTCAGAAATAAAACCGATCACTGGACGATGGCCGTGCGCCAACCCGTAGGAGCCACACACTTCATCCCAGAGGTTTGAGTGGATTCCACATCCCTCCTGTGAGAGGATTCCACGTCCCTCGTGGGGAAGCAGAGCATCCTCTGACACACACCACCCCACCCCACCCCCGCCACCGGCCCGAGATCCACTAGTGCTTCCACCTAGACCATTTCGGGCACTACAGACTTCAGAAGCGAGCTTGCACACAGAACAGAAACAGACAGACACTTACGGCGGTCAGACAGACTCTCCGGATCGGAGTCCCTCGTGGGTATTGGGAATCCAGGACGAGCCCCCAAATGTTGTGCCCAGAGTTTGGGGTCCCCAATAATCCACCACTAAGGAGCCTTTTCCGATGCAAAAGCAAAGAGTCTTTATTCAAACTCGGGTTTGGCTCTCAGCCTCTTTCTGGCTCAGCAGTGAGGGAGAGAGCGGACTGGGCAGGAACAATGAGTTTTATGGGGTAGGATAATTAGGGGGCTTGGGAAAGTGATGAGGGTTACAGAGATTGGTCACTTAAGTTGGGGTCTTTCTGTGGTTAAGCCTAATTAGGACCTTAGCTGTGTCCCTGGAGCTTCATTGGTCCTTCTGGGTGGGGGTCGGGGAAGTTAAGATATTGCTGGCACACCTGTGGCCACTCCCAGAAAAGGGAGGGGTTTTAGGCAGGGTTCCCAGCCCTATAGGACAAGATGGAGGGGAGTTCATTTCCTTTCAGATTGCAGGAAAGCAGATAGCCTTGCCCTCTCCTACTGCACCAGAGGGAGTTTCAGCAGTGGAGTTTCACTTATTACAGATTTTAAATTCCAAATACAATCTAAGATTTTTATTTGAACAAGAAACCATATTATTTAAGCATGAAACCAAAAGTCTATAATAAACTTTACTTTATATTTATAACCTAATTCTTCCCCATTAGCCTGGCTGAAAAAGACTTTCCCACCCTTCTTACAGATCTCGACTCTGCAACTGGTCGTGGGCTTTGCATGCAGTGAATTTTCCTCACCTTTTTTCAGTGGATTTTCCACACCTTTCTCTGTGTGTTTTTATCCTTCTCTACGTGAAAAATATCATCTCCTCCAGACATCCCAAGTTCGGGCACCATATGTGAGAACCCCTTTCACGTGTCACGTGGTTCAGAGTTCAGGTTCAGAGTTCAGGTTCTGGAGAAGGCCGAACACAAATGAAAGAGATTTAGAAAATCATTAATTTGGTGATATTGGAGGCCAGGCGGGAGCCCAAGAGAGGACTACACCCCGCTCTGGCCTTGCTATCCCTTTTATTAAGACTATAGGATACACTCATAGCCTTTAGGCAGGAAATTCCAATAACAGAAATTTACATAAGACTAACAGGTGGAGGCTGCCTAAGCTAACAATGTCTCAACTAAACAGTGAGTGATTAGCTCTGACTTTTCAAAGCAATTAAGGTTGACCAGCCTTCTGGTTTCCTGTCCACATCTTTCTATTAGTGAGACAATGATAGGTTTCCAGCCTATAGGTCAAAGGTACACATTTTGGGTCATAATAAGAATAAGTTCTAGGAAACTGAAGTGCATGCAACATGTTGGATATAGTTAATAATATAGTATTACTTAATTGAATGTTGCTGAAAGTAGATTTTAAGCATTCATTAATACAGAGTTAACTATGTGAGTTATCCAAGTGTTAATCACCTTTGTCTTGTTAGCCTTTTTACAATGTATATGTATAACAAATCATCATATTGTAAACTTTAAATATATAAATTACATTTGTCAATTATTTCTTAGAAATAAATTTAACAAACAAAATGCAAAGCTCATACCTGGAAAACTATAAAATATTATTGAAAGAAATTAAGCAAGGTATAATAAATGGAAAAAACATCCCATAGCCAGACTCACACAAAAAAATGATTTACAGATTCAACACAATCTCTATTAGAATTTCAGCTGAACTTTTTGTAGATGTTAACAAGCTAATTATAAAATTTATAGGAAATTGCGAAGTACCAGAATAGCCAAAACCATCCTGATAAAGAACATTAAAATGGGAAGTCTCATACTTTCTGATTTCAAAACTTACTACAAAGCATTGGCCATCTGGCAGGGTTAGACAAATAGATCATTGGAATAGAATTGAAAGTGCAGAAACAAACATGTACTTCTATGGATAGTTTATGTGTAGCAAGACATTAATTTAAGCAAATGGCACTGGGATAACTGGATAACCACATGTAAAACTATTAGTTGAACCATTACTTCATGCCATATACAAAAATTTACTAAAAAATTGTTCAAAAACAAAATGTGAGAGGAAAATTTATAAATCTTTAGAAGAAAACAAAGGAGTAAATCTTCATGAAGTTAAATTTGCCAATGAAATCTTAAATATAACACCAATATAATTAACAACAAAAATAATAAGTAAATTAGACCTCATCAAAACTAAACACTTTTGTGTTTCAAAGAATACCATCAAAATTTAGGGGTCAAGAGGGGAACCAAACATAAAACCTGGGGAAAAATTTTTACTGATCATATAGTCAGTAAAACACATGTATGAATAATAAATAAAGAGCTTATACCACTCACTAATAAAAGACAAATAACCCAACTAAATAATGGGGGAAAATTTTTAATAGACATTTCTACAAAAAAGATAAACAATAAACACATGCATTATTTTCACTAATACTGTATTTGTAGAGCAGTTCTATGTACACGGCAAAATTGAACAAAACGTAACATAGATTCCCATATATGAGTATATGTGTTTTATTGCACATTACTGCAGAGCACAGATAGTGCTTTTTTTTTTTTTTGATAAATTTAAGTTTTGTGCCACCTGTGTATGGCAAGTCAGTCAATGCCATTTGTCCAATATCAGTGCTGACTTTGTGTCTCTGTGTTACATTTTGTTAATCTCACTCATATTTCAAATGTTTTCATTATTGTTGTATTTTATGGTTATCTATGTTCCTTAAAACAGTAATTATAATTATTATTAGAGGCCCGGTGCACAAAATTCATGCATTGGGGGGTTAGTGTCCTTCAGCCCAGCCTGCACCCTCTCCAATCTGGGATCCCTTAAGGGATATCGAGGGATATCCTACCGGGATCAGGCATAAATAGGCAGTTCGACATGCTTCTCACAATTTAGGACTCCTGGCTCCCAACTACTCACCTGCTTGCCTTCCTGATTGCCCCTAACTGCTTCTGCTTGCCAGCCTGATCAGCCCCTAACCACTCCCCTGCCAGCCTGTTTGCCCCCAAGTGCCCTCCTTTGCAGGCCTGGTCCCTTCCAATTGCCATCCCCTGCTGGCCATCTTGTGGTGGCCATCTTGTGTCCACATGGGGGCAGGATCTTTGACCACATAGGGGTAGCCATCTTGCATGTTGGAGTGACAGTCAATTTGCATATTACTCTTTTATGAGATAGGATAGAGGCCTGGTGCACGGGTGGGGGCCAGTTGGTTTGTCCTGAAGGGTGTCCCAGATCAGGGTGGGGGTTCCCTTGGGGCATGAGGTGGCCTGGACGAGGGGCCTGTGGTGGTTTGCAGGCTGGCCATGCCCCCTAACAACCCAAGTGGAGGCCCTGGTATCTGGGATTTATTTATCTTCTATAATTGAATCTTTGTAGCCTTGAGTGTAGTCCAGGGCCAGTCAGGGTATGTGGAAAGCTTGGCTTCCTCCATTGCCAGAAAAACCCAAGCCTCCTGCTCGCTCTGTGGCCACAGCCATCTTGGTTGGGTTAATTTGCGTACTTGCTTCTGATTGGCTGCTGGGTATGGCTTATGGGTGTAGCGGAATAATGGTTAATTTGCATATTACTCTTTCATTTGATACTATTATAATTGTCTTTGCGGAACCACAAATCATGTCCATGTAAGATGGCAAGTTTCATTAATAAGTTTTGCATGTGTTCTGACTGCTCTACTGATCAACCATTTCACAGTCTCTTTTGGGTTCTCAGGCCTCCCCAGTCTCTGAGAAACAACAATTTTAAAATTAGGTCAATTAATAACCCTACAATGGCTTCTGAGGGTTCAAGTAAAAGAAATATTTGTGCATCTCTCACTTTAAATAGAAAGCTAGAAATGATTAAGCTGTGTGAGGAAAGCATGCTGATAACCAAGCCAGGCTCAAAGCCAGGCCAATTGTGCAAATGATTAGTCAAGTTGTAAATGCAAATAAAAAGTTGTTGAAGGAACTTAAAAGAGCTACTCCTGTGCACACAAGTGATAAGAAAGTGAGAAGAGTCTTATTGCTGATATGAAGAAAGTTTTAACGGTCTGGACAGATCATGCCAGTCATAACATTGAATAAAGCCGAAGCCTAATCCAGAGCCAGGCCCTGATTCATCAATGTTATGAAGGCACAGAGAGGTGAGGAAGCTGCAGAAAAAATTTTGAAGCTGGCTGAGGTTGGTTCATGAGTGTTAAGGGAAGAAGCTGTCTCCATAATATAGAAGTTCAAGGTAATGAAGCAAGTGGTGATGTAGAAGCTGCAGCAAGTCATCCAGAAGATCTAGCTCAGATAATTAATGAGACGGCTACACTAAACAATAGATTCTTTTACATTCATTTTTTATTGTTGACAGTATTACAGATGTCTCCCATTTTCCCTGTCTTTATCACCCTCCATCCTGCTCTGCCCCACCCCAGACCTTCACCACACTATTATCTGTGTCCATGAGCTATGCATATATGCTTATAGTTATTTGGCTAAGCTCTCTCTGCCCAATGCCCCCCCTTTTCCCTCTAAGATCTGTCACTCTTTTTCATGATTCCATGTCTCTGCACCTATTTTGTTCATTAGATTCCACATATAAAGGAGATGTGGTATTTGTCTTTCTCTGACTGGCTTATTTCACTTAGTATAATAATCTCCAGTTCCCTCCATGCTACTCAAAGGGTAAGAGATCCTTATTTTTTACAGCTGCATAGTATCCCCTGGTGTAAATGTATCACAGCTTTTTTATCCACTCTTCTACTGATGGACACTTGGACTGTTTCCAGATCTTAGCTATTGTAAACAATGCTGCTATGAACATATAGATACATATATTCTTTCTAATTAGTATTTCAGGATTCTTAGAATATACAGAGTGGCCAGATTATTATGATATCTGAACACCTAATAATCTGGCCACTCAGTGTAAATCCTATATAATAAAAGGCTAATATGCACATTATCCCCTTGACATGGAGTTCGACCAGCAGGCAGGCTGTCCAACCACCCATGTCCCCTCCCCCTGACCAGGCTGACTGGACCCCACCCAGGCATGAATTCATGCACTGGGCCTCATACACACACACACACACACTGAGTGGCCATATTATTATACATTTAGAGATCATAATAATATGGCTACTCAGTGTATTCCCAGAAGAGAAATTACCAGATAAAACAGCAGTTCCATTTTTACTTTATTTGAGAAAACTCCATATTGTTTTCCACAGTGACTGCACCAGTCTGCATTCCCACCAGCAGTGCAGGAGGGTTCCCTTTTCTCCACAACTTCTCCAGCACTAGTTGTTTGTTGATTTATAGATGATAACTATCCTGGCAGGTGTGAGATAATACCTCATTGTAGTTTTCATTTGCATCTCTGTGATGATGACTCTTGGCCATCTGCATGTTTTGTTTTGTTTTGTTTTGTTTTGTTTTGAGAAGTGTCTATTCAGGTCCTTTGTCCATTTTTTAAATATGTTTTTATTTATTTTATAGAGAGAGGAAGAGAGAGGGAGAGAGAGATAGAAACATCAATGAGAGAAAATCATCAATTGACTGCCTCCTATACACCCCCTATTGGGGATTGAGTCTGCAACTGAGGCATGAGCCCTGACTGGGAATCAGATTGGTTTCCTCCTGGTGCCTGAGATGACACTCAACCAACTGGGTCACACTGGCCAAGCCCTTTGCTCATTTTTTAATTTGATTGTCTTCTTTTTGTTGTGTTGTATTAGTTCTTTATATATTTCGGAAATTAAACCCTTATTAGATGTATCATTGGCAAATACTGTCTCCTATACAGTGTGTTCTCTTTTTATTTTGATGACAGATTTTTAATGTGGATGAAAAACCCTTATATTGGAAGAAGTTGTCATCCAGGACTTTCATAGCTAGAGAGAAGTTAATGTCTAGCTTCAAAGTTTCACAGGACAGGTTGACTCTTTTGTTAGAAGCTAATACACCTGGTGACTTTAAATTGAAGTCAATGCTCATTTACCATTCTGAAAATTTTAGGGCCCTTAAGAATTGTACTAAATCTACTCTGCCTGGGCATCCTAATGAGTAGTATTTCATCATTACTTTAATTTGTATTTCTGTTATGACAAATGATATGGATCATGTTTTTATATGCTTATTTGCCATCTGTATACCTTTTTTGATGAGGTGTCTTTAAAGGTCTTTGAGCCATTTTCAATTGGTTTTGTACTCTTATTACTGGCTTTTAAGAATCTTTTATAGCTGAAACCGGTTTGGCTCAGTGGATAGAGCATTGGTCTGTGGACTGAAAGGTCCCAGGTTCAATTCTAGTCAAGGGCATGTACTTGGTTGTGGGCACATTCCCAGTAGGGGCCATGCAAGAGGCAGCTGATCGATGTCTCTCTCTCATCGATGTTTCTAACTTTCTATCCCTCTTCCTTTCTCTCTGTAAAAAATCAATAAAATATTTTTTAAATAATCTTTTATATATTTTGGATAATGGTCCTTTATCAGATGTGTCTCTTGTAAATATTTTCTCCCAATCAGTGGTTTATCTCCTTACTCATTTTACTTTTGCACAGTAAAAGTTTTTAAATTTAATGAAGTCTAGTTTATCAATTATTTTTTCATAGATATTTCACATAAGTATATGAAAAGATGTTCAACTTCACCAATTATCAAGGAAATGCCAATAAAACCACAGACAGATATCATCTCACCCTATTAGAATGACTACTATTTGTAAAAAAAAAAAAAAAGAAAAGAAAAGATAACAAGTATTGGTGAAAATGTGGGAAAAGGGAAACCTATAAACACTATTGGTAGAAAATAAAATCAGAATTAGATATTTGTACCTCCATGATCTGTACAGCATTATTCAACAAAACCAAAATATGGAAACAACCTAAATGTCCATCAACTGAACAGTAAATAAAGAAAATTCTATATAATAAAGAGTTAGTATAGCTAATATGCAAATGGTCATCACACCATCATGCTATAATGACCCGATCAGCAGGAGGCTGCACGCACAGCAGACATACGCGGGGGGCCAGGGTGGTGTGTGTGGCGAGGCATGTGCAGGTGGACAGCATTGTGGTGGCGGCAGCTCCCTCCCAGCTCGCTCTTGCCTCCCACAGAAGCAGTACGGCTCCTTCCAGTCTCTCTCCCATAGAAGTGGCACGGCTCCTGCCAGCTCCCATGGCAGGCAGTGGGCAGCCTACTGCTGCACAGTTTTGTGCGTTGGGCCACTAGTGTATATATATATAAAAATGAATAAATATCTAAGAATTCAGCTTTTTAGATTTTACATATAAGTGTAAAAAAGTGTTGAAGCCATAGAAGCAAAGAGTAGAATGGTGGTTGCTAGAGACTGGGACTTGGAGAAATAGGGAATGCTACAAAGTTTCAGTTATGCCAGATGAATGACTTCTAGAGATCTAATGTAAAGCATTGGTTATATATATATATATATATGAGCCCAGCAACCTAATGGTGGAATGACCAGAATGACTCGTCACTATGATGCACACTGTGGCAGCAAAAAGGCCTGCTTTGGGCCCAATAGGCCACCCCCAACCTCCCACAGCCCCTCCCTGCAGCTGGTCTCACCCCTTATTGGCTCCCCGACACCAATTGGGGATGGGGCCAGCTAGCCAGCAACCTGCATCCCTTGCCCCTCGCTGGTTCCACTCTAGATTAGCCTCCATTGGCATAGGCCAGCCGGACCCCATCAGTATACACATTTGTGCACTGTGCCTCTAGTAGTTAATAACACTGTATTGTACACTTAAAATTTATTAAGAGAGTAAGTATCCACAAAAACAAAACCGGCATCTATGTTAGGTATGTTAATTAACTTGATTGTGGTTATCACTTTACAATGTATAAATATATACAAATATCAATTTGAATATACAATTTGATTTGTCTATTATGCCTCAACTAGAGGCCTAGTGCATGAAATTCTTGCAGAGGGAGGATGTCCCTCAGCCCAGCCTGTACTGTCACAATCTGGGACCCTCAGACCTGGCCAGTGATCAGGGTCTATTAAGGCTTTCCTTCCCCAGGCTGCCGGCAGCTGGTCCTACTTTTACCGCTGCACTGCTTGCCATCTGTGTGGTGCTTTCCCCCCCGCCCCCTCCCCTGCCACCGGTCGCTTCCCTATGCGGTAGACAGGTGTGGGGTGAGATCTCTTAACTGGCCTGGGCCTCCCACTGTGAGGCGATGGTGGGGCAATGGTGGGGCCCCCGACCAATCACATCACACCTGCCTTGGCTGGCCTAACACCAGCACATGCCACAGCATGGTCATCAGAAAGTCATCTAATAGGGTGAGATGATATCTGCCTGTGGTTTTATTGGCATTTCCTTGATAATTGGTGAAGTTGAACATCTTTTCATATACTTATGTGAAATATCTATGATGGCTGTTCTGCTGTTCAGTCATTCAGTTGATTTGCATCTTATGCTTTTATTATTAGAGATAAAACTGGAAATTTTTTTCAAAATACTAACCATGTTATACACACAAAGAAACTCTTATATAAGATTGTTCCAGCTAATTATAGCTCATTATCAAACTTGAGTAAATAAGGGAGTGTTACTGGTGCAGGGATAGACATACAGACAAAGAACAACAAAGAACCTACAACTAACCCTTTATATATGGAAATGTTATATATTTTAGAGTCACATTGGAATGCACATGGGAAACTGTGCAGTGTTTTAAAAAATTATCCCAAGACAATCCAGAGAGAAGACTTAACATTGAATCCATACATATAACATCCACATAAAATGAATTCCTTGAAAAAAAAATGCTTAAATGTGAATAGGAACATTTTTTTGCTTTTGAGGAGAAAATTTAGATTACTTTTATGAACTTATGTAGGAAAGCATTTTTTAGCAGGTATACAATAGCAAAAATAATTTTTAAATATTGATAAATTTACTTTATTACATATTTCTTACAATTGTATCAATCCTAAGATACTTAAAAATATCATAAATTAGGGAAAATATTTTTTAATATATTTTATTGATTTTTTGCAGAGAGGAAAAGAGAGGGATAGAGAGTTAGAAATATCGATGAGAGAGAGAGAGACATTGATCTGCTGCCTCTTGCACGCCCTCTACTGGAGATGTGCCTGCAACCAAGGTACATGCCCTTGACCAGAATTGAACCTGGGACCTTTCAGTCCACAAACCGATGCTCTATCCACTGAGCCAAACCATTTTTGACGGGGAAAATAATTTGAATACAAATAAATGGTATAGAAAATTGATATTGTAAACAGCAAAACCTAAATTCTATAAACTTATTTCTAGCTATTTATATATACTAGAGGCCCAGTGCACAAAATTCGTGCATGGGGGAGGGAGGTGTCCTTCAACCTAGCCTGCTCCCTCTCCAATCTGGGACCCCTTGAGGGATGTCTGACTGCCCCTTTAGTAGGATCAGGCCTAAACAGGCAGTCGGACATCCCTCTCACAATCCAGGACTGCTGGCTCCCAATTGCTCACCTGCCTGCTTTCCTGATTGCCCCTAACTGCTTCTGCCTGCCAGCCTAATCACCTCCTAACCGCTCTCCTACCAGCCTGATTGATGCCTAACTGCTCCTCTGACAACCTGTTTGCCCCTAATTACCCTCCCTTGTGGGCCTGGTCACCCCTAACTTCCCTCCCCTACAGGCCTGGGTCCCCCCCAACTGCCCTTCCCTGCAGGCCCAGTCACCTCCAACTTCTCTCCTCTGCTGGCCTGGTCACCCCTAAATGCCCTCCCCTGCAGGCTTAATCACCCCCAACTGCTCTCCCTTGTGGGCCTGGTCACCCCTAACTTTTCTCCCCTGCAGGCCTGGTCACCTCTAACTGCCCTCCCCTGAAGGCTTAATCTCCCCCAACTGCCCTCCCTTTCAGACCTGGTCCCTCCCAACAGCCCTCCCTTGCTGGCCATCTTGTAGTGGCCATCTTGTGTCCACATGGGGGCAGGATCTTTTGACCACATGAGGGCAGTCATCTTGTGTGTTGGAGTGATGGTCAATCTGCATATTACTCTTTTATTCGATAAGATAGAGGCCTGGTGCACTGGTGGGAGCCAACAGGTTTGCCCTGAAGGGTGTCCTGGATCAGGGTGGGTGTTCCCTTGAGACATGGGATGGCCTGGGCAAAGGGCTTGTGGTGGTTTTCAGGCTGGCCACACACCCCAGTATCTGGGACTTATTTATCTTCTATAATTGAAACTTTGTAGCCTGGAGTGGAGCCAAGCCTTCTGCTCATACAGCCATTGACTTTGTTGCCTTAAGCGGAGGCCTGGGCACTTGGCTTCCTCTATCACCAGGGGCAACCCAAGCCTCCCTTCTGCTCTCTCTGTGGCCATAGCCATCTTGGTTGGGTTAATTTGTATACAGTGGTACCTCGAGATACGAGTTTAATTCGTTCCATAACCTCGAGGCGTGGGAAACTATGAGACGATCGAGTTGCGGTAAACTGGTGGGTCGTGTGCAGCCAGCCGATCCGCACGATTACTCGTATCTCAACTGTTGCTCATATTTCAAAGCAAAAATCGTTCGCTTGCTCGACAGCTCATTTCTCAAAAATCTCATATGTTAGGGCACTCATATCTTGAGGTACCACTGTACTCACTCTGATTGGCTCGTGGGCATGGCAGGTGGATGTAGTGGATAGGATTTTTATTTATAAAAAATAAGGAACTTAATGTTACTGGATGTTCTAGAACTAGATTTTAGAAAGAAAAAAAAAAGCAACAGCAGACCAATACACCTGGGGAACATTCCCAACCTTATTAGCAACCAGGAAAATGTAGTTTAAAGCCACCAAGAGGTAACATTTAACACCCAACAGATTAATACGTCTGAATACCAAGGATTGGCAAGATAGTTTATTATTGGAGATAATTATACATGGATAATGGGGTGTAAATTCATACAGTTATATTGGTTAACTGTAAACACACATACAGTGCACAGAAATTCCAGTCTTAAACACTTGCTCCAAAGGAACATTTCACATGTGTCCCAGGAGGCATGCAAAGGGCAGTCAGAGAGGCCTAGGTCACAAGAGCAAACAAAGAAAAACTCAGTCTTGGCAAGGTCTTCAGAAACACTGTCAGGATACCTTCACCATTCGCCAGGGATATAGTCTCAGGAGGAGGAAGGCCCTCAGATCAAAGTGCTCAGGGTGGAGGAAGACATCAGTGCCTTCACGAATTGCTTAGCACAGCCCAGCTGACATCTCACATGACCTGCCCACAAAACCAGTCACCTTCTTCATTTTTCCCAAGGGGTAGAGTGAGAACTCCTATGGGAGGGAGTCATCAAAAAGTAGCAGAGAAATTTATCCATCGTCTTGTGGCCTGCAGACTCACAATTGATGGGAAGATTGGTAAGTAAAGAAGATATAGAGTGCTGCCTTTCATTGTTCACGTGTCAGAAAGGATTCCTAGTCCTAAATGAAAATTTAGATACAGAAAATGCCCTGGAAGAAAAAGGTACAAGCTTGCTGGATGATCCTAAGCAAGACAGAAAGATACAATAAACTGTAAGAGAAAATCCAAGCGGGAGCAGAATTTGAGCATTTTACAGTACTAATCTTCTTATAAATTCCTTAAATTTTGAGTATATCTTGATTCAGCACTGGAAAGAGTGGGTATGTGAATGGGCAGTGGGACATATTATCTGTCACTGGTACATTTACATTGACATGTATAATCCTTTTCTACACTCAAGTCATCTTTTAAGTCAATAGCAGTATTAACTTCAAATTATCAAAGAACACATGTAGCTATCATGCAAAACAAATTAGCAGTGACATCAGATTTACCCTTGGGCAGACTGAAGGGAAGGGAGGGCCCTAGTTCCTCCAGCCCAGGCCCTGCAGGCTCACTGTTCCAGAGAGTACATGCCCTTACTGAGGGCCCGCACGGCACAGGGCTTGAGGCTGGCCTCCAGCAGGAGGTTCTCTTAGGGCCTCGACCCTTGCTGACAGTCAGCATGGCTCCAAACTCTGTTCAGATTGGACTCCACAGATCCAGCCCCTGGTAAATGTCGTCCTCACCATTTAAGCCTAGTGTCTTTCAAATATTGAGACTGTGGCCCTATTCTGTCTTCCTGGCCCACAGGTGGACACTGTCCTCACTACAGACAATTTCAGGTCCTTCTCATTACAATGGGTTTCCCAAATGCTTATTTTCTTTTGGGGAAACTTCTACAAATTACTTACTAATATGTTAGATTCAGATACCAAGACAGTATCCTGTAAAATATAGTCTTATTAAAAAATGCCTTTGGGTTGGGGGTATTAACCTACACTCCTTTGATATCCTTATTTAAAGATTGTTCTTTCTTTTATTCTTCAATTTTTTTGTGTGTGATGATTGTTCAAGTTTGAACCAAGACTATCTTGCTCATTTAAACTGATATTGAGAGGAATTAGTAGCACATGTGATGCTGGTGGGAAGGAAAGAGCTACTTGGACAAAGGAAGTAGTTACTAAGCCATGGTTGTGTTTGAAGAGCAAGGATGATGACAAAAATCTTTGCTTAAGCTACAATTACATGAAACTATGATATATCCTGAACTACTTTCCCTTCAGCCAGTAAGGCAAGAGGGGGAAGGCAGCATCACTTGTCTCTGGCAGACTCACCCATCAGGAAGGCTACCCAACACCATGGAGGTGGGCAGGGATGGACGCAGAGAAATCCCCTCAACTTCTCAGTTCGGTGAAATTTGTAGATGACCATTTGTATGTGGAGTGCTGGGTAGTTCCTGAAGTGGAACTCTATTCTCTGCCTTTCTCCTCTTCCCCAATGAGGGTCACAATGTTTCCAAATCTCAGTTGAGTTCTCAAGCCTGCTTTTCTTCCCTCCTTTTACATATCCTTAGTCATCTCCACTTCTCATTTCCTAGAATCTAGTGTTCTGTTTATAACCACTCCCTTCATGGAACTGAAGCAATGATTACATTGCATTTCACAGATAAAGAGGAGAGCAAAGACATGAAGTCTCCCCAAATCTGATGGGCCTTGAATTCTGACCCCAGGAACCCTGTGGCACTCTAGTGAGCAGGAGAAGAGCAGCACCGAGGCCCACTCTCTCCCAGTGAAAGGGACTTCCAGGAGAAATGTCCAGTCTGCAGGTGAGCCCAGCAGCGGTGGGGTGGGACGCCTGCGTTGGAGCAGGCCAGCTCTTCAGCCTCCCTCCACAATGGCCTCGGTTCAAGAACATGCTTTGTTTTTTGATGAAGCTGGAAAGTTCTGTTATCCCCAAAGTACTGGAACTTGTAAGAGTTCTAAGTCTAACTAAATAGAAGTTCAGTCTTCAGCTGATCATGGAAGACTCCAAAGTGTATTATCTCTTCAGTCATCCAGGTAAGTTATCTGGGACCTGACAGGGATTGATCACCTGTGCATGGATGCGTGTGCACATGGATCATATGTGTCAGGTAGGGTCTGGCCTGTGTGGCTCAGTTGGTTGAACATCTCCCTGTACACTGAAGGATCGCCAGTTTGATTCCCAGTCAGGGCACATACCCCGGTTTCGGGTTTGAATCCCAGTAGGCACGCAACTGATTGATGTTTCTCTCTCTCCCTCCCACTCTCTCCCTTTCTCTCTAAAATCAATACAATTATGTGTTTTTTTTTAAATGTTGTCAGGCAGGAGAAATGGAGAGTGAGGAAAAGCTCTTTCATCCAGGAGTCCTAGAGGAGGGCTCAGTCGGCTGCAGAAATGCGACTTTCCCCCTCGGAGCTCGCGCTCGCCCTCCGGAAATTGCCAGGGGGAGTTAGCCAAAGCCAGTGGCTGGTTTCCTTGCAATGACTTGTGAGAAGGACTAAGTGGGGACCAGGGCCCAGTGCCTGTTAGGGGAACCTGCACCAGCTTCCCTCTACCTCAGTGCAGGGCAGACCTCTCTGACACACCTGAGGGGAGGCTGCCTGGGTTTGAATTCCAGCTCCAGCTCTTCCCAAGGGTGTAGCTTCGGGCGAGGATCCACCCCTCTGCGCAGCTCTCTGACTGGTAAAGCAGGAGGGGATGTAACAATAATAAGCCAACCTCAGGATAACGCCATAAAGATTTAAGTCCGTTAATATAGTAAAAGCACTCAGAACAGTGTCTAGCAATAAGCACTCAAGAAAGGTCCAACTCTATTATTATCTTTGTTACCAATTGTCTTCATTATTATGGCTGGTGGGTAACCTAGCAGTGTCTCTCCATTCCCTCATCGCCTGGCTGTTAAGGACCCAATATATCTGGGAAGAAAGTCTAAAAAAAAAAAGCCCAGCTTTCCTTATATTGAGTGGGAATTGGGGAAGGAATAGGAGAGGATCAGCCACTTTTGGCTTTCGGCTCTGACACTATCCGCTAACCAGCTCCCTGACTCCTGGGGAAACGGCAGGGTCCCTCCCTTCACCTTGTCCTGATTTCCTTCACCATTTACACTTCTCAGCATTTGTTGGTTGACTCTATAATCACAAAAGTCAGGTTCACACCTGTCAGTCAAACTCATAGCTGATTTTTGGCTCTAGTAAACAGAGCCTAGGCCAGGACATGTATGAAACTCACATGGGACTGTGTGGACGTAGAGAAATGAAGCCTCCCCTGCATTTCCAGAACTGGAAACATTTAAGATGCTATCAATGTGTCCCCTCCCTGCACACCTGGGAGTGTGGGTACCCTGCGTTTAAGTTCCAACGTTGATTGTGACTGAGATCACATAAAGGTAATATGTGCTCCCTCATCTGACTGCCCAGCCGCCCCTTCTCTGCACACGTGGAACATTTTTCTACCCTGAGAGGTAGAGCACCCATTTCCTCACCCCAGGCCCCAATTCCACAGCCCAGTCCTCTGTCGCCAGGCCTGGGAGACAAACAGCCTTTGCGCAAGCTGGGCTAACGTGAAACCAAAAGAAGACCTTGGATACTTCCTCTCACGCAATTAAAACGTAGGCGGCATAGAATTCCATTGTGTAGATGTACCACAGTTTTCTGATCCACTCATCTGCTGACGGGCACCTAGGCTGTTTCCAAATTGTGGCTATTGTAAATTGTGCTGCTATGAACATAGGGGTGCATAAATCCTTTCTGATTGGTGTTTGTAATTTCTTAGGATAAATTCCTAAGAGTGGGATTACAGGGTCAAATGGGAGATCCATTTTTAGTTTTTTGAGGAAACTCCATACTCTTCTCCACAGTGGCTGCACCAGTCTGCATTCCCACCAAGAGTGCACAAGGGTCCCTTTTTTTCTGCATCCTCGCCAACACCTGTGGTTTGTTGATTTGTTGATGATTGCCATTCTGACCGGTGTAAGATGGTATCGCATTGTCGTTTGGATTTGCATCACTCCGATGATTAGTGACTTTGAACATGTTTTCATGTATCTCTTGGCCTTCCTTCTGTTGTCTTTCGAAAAGGTTCTATTTAGGTCCGTTGCCCATTTTTTTATTGGATCCTTGATCTTCCTTTTATTAAGTTATATAAGTTGGTTGTAGATTTTGGAGATTAAACCTTTATCAGTGATAGCATTTGCAAATATGTTCTCCCATGCATTGATCTTTCTTGTTGTTTTGTTGATGGTTTCTTTTGCTGTGCAAAAGCTTTTTATTTTGATGTAGTCCCATTTGTTTATTTTTTCTTTAGCTTCCATTGCCTTTGGAGCAGTATCAGTGAAGAAGTTCTTTCGGCATATATCTGAGATTGTGCTGCCTGTGGATTCCTCTAGTATTTTTATGGTTTCCCTTCTAATGTTTAAGTCCTGTATCCATTTTGAGTTTATTTTTGTATTTGGTGTAAGTTGGTGGTCCAGTTTCAATTTTTTGCATGTATCTGTCCAATTTTCCCAACACCATTTATTGAAGACGCTATCTTGGTTCCATTGAATGTTCATCCCTCCTTTGTCAAATATTAATTGAGCATAGTGGTTTGGGTGGATACCATTTGCAGCAACCTGGTTGGAACTGGAGAGCCTTATGCTTAGTGAAATAAGCCAGTCAATGAAGGAGAAGCATCACATGATCACACTCATTGGGGGATAATAAAGAACATTATAAACTGATGAACAAAAGGATAGATACAGAGACAGTAAAGCTTCGAACAGACTGTGAAATTACAGCAGGAAGATTAAAGTTAGGTGAGGTAGATAAGAGATCAATCAA
>JAAGEH010000192.1:202006-213543 GCA_011751065.1 Lasiurus cinereus | reverse complement strand
TAAAAAAATAAAAAAACCGTAGGCGAGGCAGCATTGTTTGTCTCCGCCAGACTGAGCCATGAAGGACTACGAGAAAAAATATTTAATTATAGGAAAAAAGGACCTACTAACAAGGGCAAATTTATATACATATAAGAGTGTCCTACATTTTACAAAAAAATAGAAAGAATCATCCGAGAAAATATTACAAAACTTTTCTGAGAGTGCAAAAGATGAAAAAGTGGAGCAAATATCAATATTCCCAGAGAGGCTATAACATACAGACGTGATACAGTTTTAATCACCATCTACATGGGATTCTAAAAATTTATATTGGGTTTCCAAAAGCCAAGAAGAAAAGTAACTAAATACACAAGATTGTCACCACCATATTGAGCAATATATTTAAATGATTAGCTTTCTTCTTTACATATTGCTTATTTCTCAAATGTGCTGTTTCTTTTTTGTATGATTTTGTTCTTATATGGAGATGATTTATTCCACATTGCTGATGACTATGTTAATAATTATAGTTTCTGTATAAAGAGCTTAATTCTAGAGACAGGTTCAGGACACCAGGGAGGAAAAACAGGGTCCTCTAGCATGGTTCTGCAGCTGCCTTTGTCTGCTCAACACCAACCCTATCCCCAACCTCATGCCCACAAAGAGCATGAGCTAACCTAGAATTCCCCACAAAGAGCGTTTGCAGTTTTGTGTAAGTGGAAAGGTCACCCGGCACTGAACATATTCTCTGCAGCCAATCAGGACCAGGTGCAAGACAGCATCACTTGTCTCTGGAAAACTAAGCCAAAACTCAGGGAAAGAGCTACTGTGTATAAAAATACCAACAAAACAACACATAACAACACCTGGCTAATTTATTTAACGTAACATGAAAACCTGTTATCACGTGAAATTCTGAAATTAACAATGTGATTCTAAAAGTCAATAGGAATCCCCTTCCAGCCCTCCTCAGTGCTTTACCAACAAATCACTGGTGCCTCAAAAGAAGGGAAATCATGCAGGAAAAGATGCTGGGAGCTGCTCTGCTCCAATCGTTTTAGTTAAACAGCCCAGAAGTTGGCCAGGGAGCCTTTGACTTGGAGATGGGTTCCCTGAGGTCCTTTTCTTCTTATAAATAACAGTGATGCTCGCTGAGTGGTTAGCAAGTCAGCACACACATCAAAATGTTGGGGGTTTGATTCCCTTCAAGGGTACATACCTGGGTTGCAAGTTCACTCCCCATCCCCAGTTGAGCGCATGGAAGAGGCAACCAGTCAGTCTCTCTCTCTCTCTCTCTCTCTCTCTCTCTCTCTCTCTCTCTCTCTCTTTCTCCCTCTCTCCTTCTCTCCCTCTTCAGTCTCTCCCCCATCCCCTTCCACTCTCTCAGAAAAGCAATAGGGGCAAAAATATCCTCTGGTTAGGATTAACAAATTTTTTTTTAAATAAAGTAAAAGTCAGTAGGAATGATGAAGTAGACAAGACTAATGAGAAACACTTTTCTCTTTTGCTGAGGTTACTGTAAGGGAAACTCAAGCAATGCCCTGGCCCTACACTCCCCACCAATAGGAACGAAGACAGGCAGGATTTCATGCATCTGCATTTATCATGGAGTGACCTGGACACTTGAGTGACAAGTTTCATGTCAGCTCTGGTTGTAAACCTACAATCTCTTTTCACCTCACAGCCAGCCGATCATGTCAGTTGTGTGTGTTGAGGTATTCGAGACGTACGAGGCTGCCTACCAGCCTTCCCAAAGCCTATGAGTGCCTCAGCGTGGGCCCTGAAAACACCCCTCTCTCCACAGCAAAGGCTCGATGCCCCCTCCAAAAACTCGTCTCATCAGTCTCTCCAACTCCAAGGCTTTTCAAAGAACTGCTCTACCAGGCTCATGCCAGCCTGTCCTGAAGGACTAAGATGCTCCCTTTCCACCCCCAATTCTGAGGAAATGGAGCTCATTACATTTGTTATACTCATCCATGGGATGAGCAGGAAATAAGTTTGCACATTATAGCAACAGTAAGAGCAAGACATCATCTTTTTCATGTGGTTTAGGCAGCGGGGACCCAGGGAGACTAGAGAGCAGTGGGTGTCACTGAGGGCAACCTTCCTGGCCCCTCACCCCCAGAGGGCATTTGGAGACATTCCTGGTGTTCACCGCGTCTAGAGACATCCTTCAGTGCCCAGGACACCCTGCTACAATGGGATCCTGCCCCAAATGTGAGTCGTGCATGGCTGAGAAGCCTGCTCCAGAGCCTTGCTCACGAAGTACCACCTGCAGCCTCGGGAGCTGGTTAAATGCTGACCGCCAGGACTCTCCCACGCCCACTGAATCATAGAAGTGTAACAAACAAGACCCCCAGATGACCTGTGTGCACGGCCCAGTTCTGGAACCCTGCTTCAGAACAGCAGCCTCTCAGAGGGCACACAGGCTTGGCCCTCTTCCTAGCCAATCAAATGAGAATATCTGAGAGAACAGCTCAAGCATATTTGAAGTCTCCTCCAGGTGATCCTTCTGCCCACAGGTCAGAGGACCACTGCACTGAAGCCATGAAAATGGGTACAGTGTGTAGCTGTATAGTCAGTCAGAGGGGAGGAAAGACCCTGACCTGCAGGCGTGGGGGCTCCAGCGACACATCAGCAGACACTGGGGCAGTTTCCCGGATTAGTGCAGGTGCAACCACAGCCAAACTGCAGGGGAACCTGCCTCCTAAAAGACTAAAACAATGCCTCAACGAATCCTCTCCTGTGGGAAGCCGTGGTCCCTGCCGGCCCTGGTAAAGCGGGGGATAGAGCAAGGGTGGGGACACCTGCCTGTTCTCCCCTATAATGCCGGGTCAATTAGGGACAGGGGGGAACACAACCCCTGTGTTAGTTGTGCGTGCAGGACAAGATAGAGATGTCCTTGATTTATGAATAGCTGAGTACAGCTGGATATCAGTTCCTAGAAAACAGTTTTCTGAGCACGTCTTAAGAAACAGGTGCCTGGCCTCGTCCTGGGACAAGGTCACTTGGAAGAACGCCCGGGCTCGGTGCATAAAAGGTCCTGTGCTCTTAATAAACTTGCTGCAGTTCCGCGATGAGCTGCAGTCCTCCCGAAACCCCTCTTTAAGACTCTTCTTTCTTTTTCGCTTTCTGAAATAATAACTAGCACCTAATTTGGCCAAGACTAGCATTTCCCTGCGATTTCTCTTATAATTTTTTTAATGAAACCTTCAGTAATCTCATTGTAGGAGACCAGAGAGCTTTGCCCTTTCCTGCTACCTTTTCTAAAGCTTCTACAAATTTCTCATAAGTCTGAGTGGCAGCAGTCTGTATATCCTTAACCTCCTGTCTTTTCTTTTGTACTCTGTCACAGCAGGCCCATCCCAACTATTTACTCTGTCTTGAAACAAGGCAAATGGTCTGAGATCTACTATATTTAGGCTTTTTATATTTAAGGATATTTCCCTCTTTCTGTAACTATTAAACCTTTCTTCTTTACTACTTTTGATTTCTCTGACCATTCCCATTCCCTAGTCTAGTTGCTTGTCTCCTTTCCCTATTGTGAGTCAGAGGAAGACAATTTCTACAGAGGGGAGAAACAGAAATAGTGGGAGTTTCAGAGAAAACTACAGACAACCGCTGTAGTAGTGCTCCCTTTCAAAGCCTGAGGTCCAACCTGTGGAGAAAAATGACTCTTAGTCAGCCTGGAAAGATATGGGTGTGTGCGGAGATTTCCTGTGAACTGAAAGCCTGGATGGCCACCTGAAAGAAAAGATCTTTAATCTAGTTACAGATGCTGAAATAAAACAATACATTAATAATAGCTCCAGCCCCAGTTCAGCCTTAGATGGCTCACGTTGGACTATGATGTCACAGGCAGGGACAGGGCCTGTAGTCTCTCCGCCCTGCAGAGCTGTAAGCCCTGTCCCTGGAAGTCTCCGACCACCAAAAGAGATAAGAAAGCCATAAACAAAAATTCTTTGTTCTTTGAAATGTTACAAATGTATGCCTAGGACTTTAAAATTTAATATAGCAAATTCACAAATCAGAACAAAATGAAACCATTATTTATACAAAATTAGAGAGGAATTTTTATTAACTAAATGGGCTGACTTCCTCTCTGACAGAGAGCAAAAACTCAGAAAAAGAATTCCAGCAGCTGCAAAAGACTTTTGTACTCTGTCACAGCAGGCCCATCCCAAACCAAGTGAAATAGAAAGAGATAATTTTCAACCAATGTCCATAGAATAAAACAGAGAAACACAGACACAGAAACCAACACAACAAACACAAAACAAACAATCCCGACACCAGCATGATAAACACAAGACAAACAGTCCGGACTCAACTACACCTGTCTGGGGCCGAGGGCCAGAGTCTGGAGGTTATGCTGCGTCCAGCCCTCCGACAGACTCTTACCCTTGAGATCTCAACCTAGCCTCCTTATCTCCTGTGAGACCGGTCTCCCCTTTTTCAATCTTAAGATCTGGCTGTTCATACCTCGGAGGAGAATCCTGGCCTGAGGTGCCAGGCACTGGGGGCAAAGGGGCAGTGGGTAATATCATAGGAGCTGTTATTGGGGGGGGGGGGGGGGGCGGGGGGACGGCTCAGGGGGAAGGGTTGGCAGAGAGGACAGGGAACGGACCCTAGACCTCAAGCTTTCTCCTGTGCTTTTCTGCCATTTAGTTATTTCTGAATCATCACTAAGGCAATCCCGAATTAAAGACCATAATGTAAAAGCATCTACAGGCACTCGACTCGGACCATGCACACTATACCAATTCTGAATCTCATTTCCTACCTTCTTCCACACCCTATAATTAATGGTCCCATCTCGTGGAAACCATGGACAAATAGTTTGCACAAACTGAACAAATCTTGTTAATTGCGGCTTTTCTACACAGGCGCCTCGTGCCACTAGCATGCTATGTAGAACCTGTATGAACAAATCTCTACTAGAAGCTTGCCCCATTTTTACTCCCGAATATTCTACGCATCCGCGGGTACTCACAATTTTGTCGAGACCTCACTACAGGGCGACCTTCCCAGTCGTCCCAGTAGCCTCGGGGCCCTGTTTCGGGCGCCACCTGCCGGATCCAGCCGGCTTTGCAGGTCCTGAGGGTAGGGCTGGTAGGTTTGAGAAAGAAGAGTCTTAAAGAGGGGCTTCGGGAGGACTGCAGCTCATCGCGGAACTGCAGCAAGTTTATTAAGAGCACAGGACCTTTTATGCACCGAGCCCGGGCGTTCTTCCAAGTGACCTTGTCCCAGGACGAGGCCAGGCACCTGTTTCTTAAGACGTGCTCAGAAAACTGTTTTCTAGGAACTGATATCCGGCTGTACTCAGCTATTCATAAATCAAGGACATCTCTATCTTGTCCTGCACGCACAACTAACACAGGGGTTGTGTTCCGCCCTGTCCCTAATTGACCCGGCATTATAGGGGAGAACAGGCAGGTGTCCCCACCCTTGCTCTATCCCCTGCTTTTACCTGGGCTGGCAGGAACCACGGCTTCCCACACTCTCCCTAACGTGTCAGTTCCATAGGCTCAGGGTAGTTGGAACAGTGGTTCTCAACCTGTGGGTCGCGACCCCTTTGGGGGTGGAACAACCCTTTCACAGGGGTCGCCTAAGACCATCAGAAAATGCAGATATTTACATCACGATGCATAACAGTAGAAAATGTCATGGTTGGGGGTCACCACCACATGAGGAACTGTATGCAAGGGTCGAGGCCTTGGAAAGGTTGAGAACCACTTAGTTGGAAGGACAATACCAGCTACATGAGGCCTAGAATGACGTAAAAAAGAGTAAAGAAGAAAAAGCAGAAGAATTAAAAAAATATATCTTTATTTTTATTTTCTTCATGGCCAGAAATAAATTCCAAATATCAATCTTCAAATTCTGGGAACAAAGCACTAGAATTCCTGAGAATTAGTAAGCATTTCCAAAATCACAGTGTTCTGTATTTTTATACTTCTTCATTCAGTGTTTTAAAATAATAATAAACAGGAAAACAGGAATCATTTGTCTACAACAGGGTTATTCTAATGTTTCAGAGGTTTTCTGTAGAAAAGTATTATAACAAGAAATCTGCAATTTATTATAAAATAATACATTATAATAATATTATATATTTCAAAAACAGTGTCAAATGGTATTTATCTGATATAAATATTTGCTACTAGAAACTGTTAAAAGTAGAGAACATTAATGGACTATAAATGCCCAATAAAAACACTTAAAATTGAAAAGTAATACCATAAGTACATAATAGTTAAAAATTTGCATTCGTATAATATTGAAATTTTAACTGCCCCCATCAGATATTCTTGCTTTTTCTTTCATTTCAATTTTTTCAAACAGAAACATTTATTGTTTGTTGATGTTGGTCAAATTGTTAAGAGAACCTCCAAAATCATTGACATTTTGGACTTTAGTAAACTCATTTCCTTTATTAATTATGAAAATAACTAGAGGCCCAGTGCACGACTAGTTGACCCATTGCTTGGGGTTTTATATATATAGATTTGTCTGCTTTACAAATGACTACATATTACAGTGAATATTTAATACTCAGCAAGGACAAGGCCAGCCAAGGGTAGCATTCAAATAACATAAAACTTGGATCACTTAAGCAAGGTTAACAACACTACACATAATCATGTGACAAGTTAAGGGTTTATTTTGTTTCTAAAGCTTGATGTTTCTTGGGACAGCACTCATAGGATTTGCATAAAGAATTCTATGCTCATAATCCCATTACTATTTATTTTATTTGTAAGAATGACTTACCATTAGCAACAGAGATATTGGATATAGATGTGTAACATGAAAGGCTGACTGAATCACAACTTTATCTTTCTTTTTTTTTTAAGGTATATATATATATATATATATATATATTATTTTTTAATACATTTTATTGATTTCTTACAGAGAGAAAGGGAGAGGGATAGAGTTAGAAACATCCATGAGAGAGAGACATTGATCAGCTGCCTCCTGCACGCCCCCTACTGGGGATGTGCCCGAAACCAAGGTACATGCCCTTGACCCGAATCAAACCTGGGACCTTTCAGTCCACAGGCTGATGCTCTATCCACTGAGCCAAACCGGTTTCGGCCAACTTTTTCTTTCTTATAAACTCCTAGCCCCTCCTGAGAATGTCGACCTTGACTCTGTGTGTCAGTGTTTTCTGTTCCTATCTAAACTTGACATGAGTAGATTTCTTCAAACAAGTAACATTTCTATGTTGATTGCTAATTCTCTTTCATTTTCCCAACTTCTCAACTGATTTTGGGGGTTCAAAATTTGGAAAAACATGAACTTCCTGAGAAGTGTCAGGAAGGGATAGCCACATGGCATCATCGCTAAAACAGACCTTCATTTTCTCTTGATGTTCATAATCTTGACACACTTGAAGGCTATATGTCACTTATTTACAAAATAATCTCTCATTTTAGTTTGTCTGATGTTTCTTCAAGAATAGATTCAGGTTATACACCTTCGACAGGAGTCTCAGAGGAGTGACACCATGTTCCTTCTCTTCATCCTGTCAGGCACGTGCTTTCTGTCCATCCATTAAACCTGTTTGACTACTTGATAAAAGCGGTGTCCTCCAGTCCTCTCTAGGTAATACTTAATATTTTGTGACAAAGGTCTTTAAAACTAAGTAAATGTATCATTTCTTATAAAACATTCAATTTATTTAATTATTCATTTATGTCTATATAGACTCATATTTTTCTTTTATTCAGTCATCTTTAATCCATTGCTATCATTATTTTCATATTCTAATTTTGCAAAATTTGGTCAACCTGTCTTCTTCATCTTCTGACATGTCCCCATTATGTATTGAGGATTCCCTAATTTCTGGCAAAAAAAGATTTTCCAGACTTTTTTGTACTTTTCATGCTTCATCACTGGAATCAGTCATTTCTTCAAGTGTCCCTGGGTCTTTTAAGTTGGAATGGTATTTAGAAGTCAGATCTACGTGTTAGGTGTGGTCATTGCTGTTAGAGTGTTATTGCTCTCAAGCTTTCTCGGTGCATGTAGTTAGGGAATAACAACACACAGATTTTCATACATATTTTATATCATTTATCTATACAGTATATATAAAAGCCTAAGCAACCATCAGGACCGGTTGACCAGTTGCTATCTGAGCTAGATTTCTGGATGACCTGCTATAGGTTCTATATCACCACTTATTCTTACGTCTCATACTTTTATATAATGGAGATGGCTTCTTTTTTTGAACCTCATGAACCAACCTCTGCCAGCTTCAAACTTCTGTTCTGCAGCTTCCTCACTCTCTGTGCTTTTATGGAATTGATGAGTTAGGACCTTGCTCTGATTAGGCTTTGGCTTAAAGGAATGTTGTGGCTGTTGTAATCTTCTATCCAGACCACTAAAACTTCCTCCATATCACTTTCTTATAATTTGCATGTGCACTGCAGTAGCACTTTTAATTTTCTTTTAACAACTTTTTCTTTGCATTTTCTACTTGGCTAACTATTCACATAATAGACATGGTCTTGGGTATGGCTTGGTTATTAGCATGCCTTCCCCACTCAGCTTAATCAGTCTAGCTTTCTATTTAAAGTGAGAGATGTACAAATCTTTATTTTACTTGAACCCTCAGAGGCTATTGTAGGATTACTAATTGGTCTAAGTTCAATGTTGTTGTGCTGCAGGAATAGGAGAAGGAAAGAGATGGCGAAACAGCTGGTTGGTGGAGCAATCAGAACACACATTTATTGATAAAGTTTGTCATCTTTTTCACCATGGTTCATGGTGCCCCAAAACAATTACAGTAGTAACACCAAAAATCACTGATCACAGCCCTCACTGGTTTGGCTAGGTGGATAGAGTATGAGCCTGTGGACCAAAGGATCCCAGGTTTGATTCAGTTGCAAGCTCGTCTCTGGCTCAGGCCCTGCTCAGGGCTCATGCAACCAGTCGATGTGTTTCTCTCACATCGATGTTTCTCTCTGTCTTTCCCTCTCTCCCACTCTCTCTAACAATCAATGGGAAAATGTCCTCAGGTGAAAATTGCTATCACAGGTCACCATAACAAATATAATAATGAAAATGTTTGAAATATTGCAAGAATTAACCAAAGTTTGATACAGAGACATGAAGTGAGCAAATACTGTTGAAAAATGGTGCCCATAGACTTTCATGACACAAGATTCAATAACCCTTAATTGTAAAAAAACAAAATCTGCAATGCACAATAAAGTAAAATGCAATAACATGAGGTATGCCTCCATGTCTTCCTTCACTGACAATGGAAAATCTGGATCCTATTATTCTTAATTGTTTTACTTTCTTGAACAGTCCCCAGTATATAACCAATCTCCCATCTCCTCCCCAAACCCCTCCCCTGCACAATGCTCTTCTCACGCTGGGCCTGCGCTGCCATCTCATATAGATGCCTTCATCCTGCGTAGGCTCTGACGTGCAGAGCAGGCTCCACCTCAAGATGCCATGCTCCAAGTGCTCAAGCTCTAATACCCCAAGGCTGACCACCCTTCCGAGCAGGTGCCCTTCTCTTCTCCCTAAGCTGGGCCACCTACCTGCACAGATGCTCTCTTCAAATTGTTTTAGCTCTGACAGCCCTCTCTGAACAACATGTCTTTTCCCACTGAAATACAGGAGACCATGGAATTACCCCCATCCTCCAGTGGCTTCAGAACTGAATAGATCAAGTAGGAAAACATAAAGAAGAGAATAATGCTGCTTCCTTTAAAAGGAAGGTTTCCTCTTCCATTCATGCCCTACTAGGCCCTGGCCAATAGAGCACTAAAGCCAATAATTCAGTTAGTGGAAGGGCACAAGCAAATTCTCTTAGCCTTTGAAGCAGTGGTTCTCAACCTGTGGGTCACAATGACTTTGGGGGTCAAACGACCCTTTCACAGGGGTTGCCTAAGACCATTGGAACTTCAGTTCCAACTGCACTGAACACCATTTTCAGGTGAGACCCTGGGTCCCCAGAGTACAAGGGAACTCAGGGGAGCCACAAAAGACAGAAGTCTGGAGGCGCTCATACAAGTGCACACAGAGAGGATTGCAGAGGTTGCCAAGGGGCACTGAGACCCAGGGGCCTCATAGGGCAGGGCTGATGGAAAGGTGAGACTCCAAGGTGAACCTAGAGGCTTTTGCAATTTTGTAAGTCTTTACTCATAAGGCTGTCTTCAGCACAGAAGATCTCCTGGCTTAGACACAGCTGATCCTCACAGCCAATTAGCCTGGATGTCAATTCCCCCAGTGATACCAATAACAATCAAGACTTAAATACAACAAGCTGTACACACAGTCCACAAAGGGGTGCACCAAGAGTGTCCACTACAGGTAACTGGGGAGGCGAAGCTACTGGGCTATATAGGACACCTAGCATAGAAAGCTACTCTACCAACTCGGGGAAGCAGTGAAAATGAAGAGACAAAGGAACAGATCACAAACAAAAGAAATGGAGGAAAACCAATGACTGGATATAGAGTTCAAACCACAGTTTTAAGGTTTTTCAAGAATTTCCTGGAAAGATGAATAAATTTAGCGAGACCCAAGAAGAGATGAAAAAGGACCAACTAGAAATTAAACATACACTGACTGAAATTAAAAAATATTATACAGAGACCTAACAGCAGACTAGAGGAAATCAAGAATCAAGTCAAAGATCTGAAATACAAAGAAGCAGAAAACACTCAACTGGAAAAGCAAAAAGAATCTAAAAATTGGAGGATAGTGTAAGGAGCCTTTGGGACAACTTCAAGTGAACCAACATCAGAATTATGGGGGTGCCAGAAAAAGAGAGAGAGAAAAATACTGAAAATTTATTTGAAGAAATAATGACTGAAAACTTCCCCCACCTGGTGAAAGAAATAGACTTACAAGTCCAGGAAGTGCACAGAACTCTAAACAAAAGGAATCCAAAGAGGATCACACCAAAACACATCATAATTAAAGACAAAAAGAGAATATTAAAAGCAGCAAAAGACAAAAAGAGAATATTAAAAGCAGCAAGAGAAAAATAGTTAATTACCTATAAGGGAGAACTCATAAGATTATCAGCTGATTTCTCAACAGAAACTATGCAGGCCAGACAGGAGTGGCAAGAAATATTCAACATGATGAATAGCAAGAACCTACAACCAAGATTACTCTACCCAACAAAGCTATCATTCAGAATTGAAGGTCAGATAAAGAGCTTCACAGAGAAGAAAAAGCTAAAAGAGTTCATCAACACCAAAACAGTATTATATGAAATGCTGAAAAGTACTCTTTAAGAAGGGGAAGAAGAAGAAAAAGGTAAAGATAAAAATTATGAACATCAAATACATATCTATCAACAAGTGAATCTAAAAATCAGTGAATTTAAAAATATGATGAATAGAATAAACTGGTGAATATAATAGAATCAGAGGCATAGAAAGGGAGTGGACTGACAATTTACAGGCGGAAAGGGGTCAGGGGATATGGGGAAAGACTAGACAAAAATCATACACCAATGGATGAAGACAATGTGGGGGAGATAAGGACAGAAGGTGGGGTGAGAGCCAGGTGGCGGGGAG
>JAAGEH010000192.1:189987-201906 GCA_011751065.1 Lasiurus cinereus | reverse complement strand
AAGAGGAACAAATGTAATAATCTGAACAATAAAGATTTATTAAATTTTTTAAAAGACAAATATTTATCATCTGTCCTTGAAAATAAAATTGCTTGCCTAGTAGGAAAAAAAATGACAGGCTCAAATTGGTTCATTTAAGCATATTTTAATAGAATCTAAAATTTTTAATAAAAATTTAAAAAGATCTCATCATCAGAACATAGACAAAACATAAGGACAGAGGGAAATCCTGAGCTAGGGAGAGCAAGGGCACCGGTACACCCCTCAAGCTTGAAGAAATGCGGGGAGAGGGAGACTAAAGGACCCTGGAGGTAGAGAGTACTGTGCAGAGAGAGCCAGCAGGTAACACACCTGACCTTTTAGTGTGGTGGAAAAGGTTAGTCCACTTTCTTCCCTGCCCCCAACCCCTGATGACCTCTTCATTGCTCAGAGCAAGTCAAGAGCCAAGAGGTACTTCCATAAGGATCAGCTGCTGAGGGCACTCAGCAAGGCAGAGGGTGGGGAATCAAATCGAGGGATAATAGAACAACAGGGTGTGGGAACTATGGAAACTGGGAGAAAGAGGGTCACAGATTGGAAGGGGAGAAGGAGGTAAAGCAAATTCAAGTCAGTCATTTGAGTGGTTTCTCCTCTTTTCCTATTTTTCAGAAACTCAGAAACAAGGGTAATTTGGAAAGAAGCTTGTCAAGTACTGGCTGGATTTCAGGACTATTTCTAGTAAAATAGATGGCCTGGGTGTTTGTGGAATCAAATGTGTTTCAAACCCTTTTCCTCTCTCCTGCACACACACATGAAGTGCAAGGATTTTGAATGATCCTACTACTTGGTTTGTTGCTCACTCTCATCTTTAGTCCAAGCATATTTTTGAGTTTGTTTGTTTGTTTTCAATAATCTAATAACCACTGGTGAAACTATCCCCAGCACAAGTATGAGAACTTGACATTAACTCCACAATGGATCTAAGTCCAATAAGTCAAACTTACTGATTATGTTGGTTAGTCTATATCTCTTCTTTTGCCTCATGACCTATGAAGAATTGGAAGGGATATAATAAAATATCCTACTACAATGTAGCTCTATTATTTTTGTACCTGTATATTGTGTTAATTCTGATTTATATCTTTTATTGTTATATTAGATACACATATATTTATACTAGAGGCCCAATGCACGAGACCATTCACTGGAGATGAGGGGTTTCCTCAGCCCAGCCTGTGCCCTCTCACAGACTGGGACCCCTCAGAGGACGTCCTTAGTGCTACTGCGGAGGCAGGAGAGACTCTGGCCTCGGCCTGTGTTTGCCAGCCATGAACCTAGCTTCTGGCTGAGCAGTGATCCCCCGGTGGGAGTGCACTGATCACAAGGGAGCAGCTCCGGCATTAAGACTCTGCCCCCTGGTGGTCAATGCACGTCATAGCAACTACTTGTTTTGCTATTTGGTTGATTTGCATATTACCCTTTTATTATATAGGATACACTATATTTTTTCTTTTTTCACATAAATCTTTATAATTCAGATTATTACATTTGTTTCTCTTTTTTCCCCTCCATAGCTCCCCTCCACCTGGCTTCCACCCCTTACCTCCCCCTCATTGACCTCATCCATAGGTGTATGATTTTTGTCCAGTCTCTCCCTGCACCTCCCTTACCCCTTTCCCCAAGAATTATCAGTCCACTCCCTTTCTGTGCTCCTGATTCTATTATATTCACCAGTTTATTCTGTTGATCAAATTTTTAATTCACTTAATTTTTAGATTCTCTTGTTGATAGATATGTATTTGTTGTCCATAATTTTTTATCTTTTACCTTTTTCTTTTTCCTCTTCTAAAAGACTACCTTTCAGCATTTCATATAATACTGGTTTGGAGTTGATGAACTCCTTTAGCTTTTTCTTATCTGTGAAGCTCTTTATCTGCCCTTCAATTCTGAATGATAGCTTTGCTGGATAGAGTATTCTTGGTTGTAGGTTCTTGCTATTCATCACGTTGAATATTTTTTGCCACTCCTATCTGGCCTGCATAGTTTCTGTTGAGAAATCAGCTGACAATCGTATGGGTGCTCCCTTGTAGGTAATTAACAGTTTTTCTCTTGCTGCTTTTAATATTCTCTCTTTGTCTTTTGCTCTTGGTATTTTAATGATGATGTGTCTTGGTGTAGTCCTCTTTGGATTCCTTTTATATGGGATTCTGTGTGCTTCCTGGACTTGTAAGTCTATTTCTTTCACCAGATGTGGGAAGTTTTCAGTCATTATTTCTTTAAATAGGTTTTCAGTATCTTGCTCTCTCTCTTCTTCTGGCACCCCCACAATTCTGATGTTGGTACACTTAAAGCTGTCCCAGAGGCTCCTAACATTATCTTCACATTTTTGGATTCTTTTCTCTTCTTGTTTTTCCAGTTGAGTGTTTTCTGCTTCTTTGTATTTCAAATCTTTGACTTGATTCTTGCCTTCCGCTAGTTTGCTGTTAGGTCTCTGTATAATATTTTTTTTATTTAGTCAGTGTATATTTAATTTTTAGTTGGTCCTTTTTCATTTCTAGTTGGTCCTTTTTCATATCTAGTTTGTCTTTTTGCATCTCCTCTTGGGTCTCGCTAAATTTATCCATCTTTTCTAGGCTATTCTTGAAAAACTAACAACTGTGGTTTTGAACTCTAAATCCAGTCATTTGTTTTCCTCCATTTCTTTTGTTTGTGATCTCTTCCTTTGTCTCCACATTTTCACTATGCCAGGAGAACTTCTGTGTTGGATTCAGCCTTATGATACAAGTCTTGCAACACTGCAAAAGCCTCTCTGTTGAGCTTGGGATGGGTGGAGTCTCAGGGCTTTATGGACTGCCTTGCCTTACACTTGGCCCCACCCTCCACCACCCCTGGGTCTCACGTGTCTTTGGGTAATCACTGGAGTGGTCCCTGTGTGCACGTGCAGTGCCTCTAGACCGCTGCCTTTCCGGCTCCCCTGCACTCCGGGACCATATGAGTCTGGGTCCCCAGGGTTTCACCCAAAACTGGGGTTTAGTGGAGTTAGAAGTGGCACAGTTGAGAGGTTCCATCTCCCGCCCACTCGTGAAAGCCAGCAGCACAATCAGCAGTTGGTCTTCGGAGGGCAGTTCTGTGCATGCCACCAGACTTCTGCCCTTTGCGGCTCCTCTATATTTCCATGCACTTCTCCCTTTTCACAGTCCAAACTCCTCCCTATGAGTTTTGGCTGGACCTGGGGTTCAGTGCCATAGGATAAGGGGTTCAATGCAGTTGGGAGTCTCCGTCTCCCTCCCGCCAGAGAAAGCCAGCCAGGTACTCTGGCACCCGCTCTCTCCACGCACACGTCTCTGTACCTCAGCTTTTTGCAGCTCCTCTTGGTCGCCGTGAGCCCCTCTCTTTCCTTCTAGTTGTAGAGTTTTCACTCAGCCAGCTTTCCTGTGGTTCTGGATGATGTCCGTCTGTCTTTTAGTTGTAGTTTTGAAATTGTTGTGCGAGGCAGCATTGTAGGTGTTTACTTATGCCACCATCTTGGATTCCCCCACACTATATTTTTCTTGATAAGATAAATGTTTATCATTATAAAATGAGTCTTCCTGTCCTACAACGCTTCCTCCTTAAATTTATTTTTATTTTTTATTTAAGCATAGTTGATATACAATATTATATTAGTTATAATAGTTTCAGGTGTACAATATAGTGATTTGACATTTTTATACCTTATATGTAATCACCCCACTAATTCTAGTGATCATCTATCACCATCAAACTTATCACAGTATTATTGACCATATTCTTCTTCACCCTTTTCACCCATCCTCCCACCCCCTGCCTCCTGAAAGTAACTATGCCTTTGGTCTGTTTCTGAGTCTTGTTTTATTCATTCATTTGTTTTGGATTTTTAGACCCCACATATAAAAGAGATCATACATCATTTGTCTTTCTCAGCCTTGAACTATTTCATTCAGCATAATACACTCCATATCACCCATGTTGTCACAAATGCCTATGTTTTACCTTAATGTATCCATACCATTTTTATTTAGTTAGTACTTACATGATATGCCCATTCTAGCTTTCACACTCAATCTCTGAGAATGAGCATACAAACAGTAGATTAGATAAAAGTAATAAATGTAATGATGTTTATAGCTATCCTGTGGTTGTGTAAAAGAACATCCTGTTCTTAGTAAATACACACTGAATTATTTCAAAATAAAAGACTATGATGTTGTAATTTCAGAAACAAATATCCATGTATAGTTAGTATAAAATCTAATCTTATTCCTACAACTTTCTAAGTTTTACATTTTTACAACTAAAACAGGGGAAAAAATCTATATGGTACTATAAAAATATTACCTCCAAAAATAACAGCAAAATTCTTTGAAGAGGGACAATCAGAGGCTTAATGATTCTAAAAGTCATTAGAAATGATGACTTTTAGAATCATTAATAGTTAGATTGGGCAAACTAACCAACTACATGCATTTCCTCTTGTTTCTTTTTAATCCTCTCTCTTTTTCCTATATTGTTGCAATTTCTAAGGAACTTTGTTTTCATAGCATTTCAAATATCTCTGAGAATAAGTATTATTTTTTTGTTTAAATTGTTTTGTTTCCCTCCTTATCTGTGAGGTCATATTATTTTCATTTTAGTCTCTCTTTATCACATTGTTGGTATTCCAAAAAATATCTGTAGTTTGGTTTTAGTTTATGTTTTAAAATGAAGCACTTAAGAGCTGTTTGATATGCTGTAGCCATAAAGGGTTTACAAAAAGATGGGCTTTGGGTTGTTTGGCTAATTTACTGGAAATGTTATAATGTGAAGTCTCTTTCTTTAGGTGGCTCATATATCCAAGATGGAAGCTTTCAGTCTTTAACTTGGGTGCAGAGCAAGGTTATGGTAAATAAACGGTGCCCATGTTCTATAACAGAGGCTGGAGGGGAGGAGAGGACCAACTATTCAATAAAGATGCTTTCAATTAACTCATATAAGTACCCCAAATTTTCAAGGACTAAGTGAATTATGGCAAAATTATATATAGTTCTTCAAAACAATGTTTTAGAAGGAACTTCAATGACAAAATAAAATTGTTAATCATATCTTAAATTAAAAAGTAGTTTAAAATTACCCTTTTGGAGGGGGGGGGGATGGCAGCAGAATAGACGGATGTCTCCTGAGCCTTGTCCCTAAGCAGACAGAGAGAATAGCTGAGGGTTTCACTAGGGACAGTTATCCTACAGAAGAAGGCGGAGGACTGCTGGATGGGGCTCCCCTGACAGGGGAGCCCCTACTGCTTCTGGTTTTTTTCTCCCAGAGCCACCAGCTCATATGTGGAAATTGTGCCACCTTGAAGAGGAAAGTGGATGTTTACTGAAGCCTGAAAATCTACAACTGCAGCACCCACCAAACAGCTGCAAGCCCCAGAACACCGGTGCCCAATTGGTGCAAACACTCAGATTCAGAGGTGCTCTACACTTCACAGGGAAAGGTCAGATTTCATCTTGGATAAGATGAGGTCACTGGTCCTGCAGAACAGAAACACATGCACTGTGGGAACTGGAGGACCTGAGGTACTCTGCATCTAGAGAAATCCGTGGCTATTGGGGCTGACATGATACATGAATGTGGAAGGAGGTCTTCAGAGCTGCTAACAGAGGGGATCTCTAGAAAACAATCCATTTTGATCTGATGCAGAAGGACAGCCTGGGAGTTATTAGAATGTGCTGGCTGCTTGAACAGGAGTGGGGAAGGGGGATTATGCAGACTTGCACTCTTTTCTCTTCAGATCCTTGCTTCTGATTGCTAAACCCAATACATAGGATCACCCAGTTGGAGACACCCTGGGAGACTGCAGGGGAAAGTTGTTTTTCAGGAATCTGGGGATCGGAGTGGAGAGTGACCTTCGAAGAATCAGCTCTGGGGCGGCCCACTCCCACAAATCAGTATTAGGTCCACAAGGAAAGCAGGATCTGAGCACAGGCTAGAGAGGACCTATAGTCTAGGAGGTCAATCCTGTAACACTGCCACCCAGGGGCTGACTCACAAATTGACTCTTGTGTAATCACAAAAGAATAAAGAGATTAAGACACTGCCTGCTTAAAAATTAGGACTGGCTTACAATACTGAGCACCAGTGGAACACAGGGAACTGGGAAACAGGGGTGCCAAACAGAACAATAGAGGAAGTGAATGACCTTCACTACTGCACATTCTATTCTTTTATTTTTTTAATTTTTAATTTTTAATTTTTTTATTTTTTTCATCTTTTAATTAAGAAACTAATTTGTTTCTTTTCCCCCAATTGACTTTACCTTTTAATTATTACATTTTTATTTTCAATCAGTATTATTACTACTACTATTTTACCTTTTTAAAATAAAGTGTCATTTATCTTACTTTGAGATTAGTGTTCTCCATTCTATTTTCATGTTTCCTTTAGCATCATTTCACTCTATCTCAACTCTACCTTTATGCCATCACTCTCCTCCTAACTTTTCACATTTTGTTGTCCTGTTTCTCTCACACTTTTCCTACTTTTGATTTTACCTATTTTTTTCTTTTTTTACCACCAGGTAAAATTTCACTCTACTTATATATTGAATTTTCAATCCCCTGCTCCAAGTCCATACACACCTCTCTCTTCTCTGTCTTCACTATCCAAAACTTTGTTTTTCTCTTTTTCCTTTTGTTGTTGTTTGCTTGGACGTTGATTATATCAATTTTTTATATCTTTTTGTGAGATTGTTTTGCTTATTCTTCTTGTTTTATTTTACTTTTTGATGGCTTTGCTTTTGTTTGTTTTTTACCTGTTTTCCCTGGCTTCCCTTGATATTAGCTGTTGTTGTAGTTTGTATTAATCTCCAAGTACTTGTTGCTGGCATTTGTTGGGATTAGTGGATGTTCTATTGAAATTTTCTCCTCATATGTATAATTTGTATCTCTTTTCTTTCTTATTCTCTTTCATTTCTCTCTTACTTTTTTTCTTCTTCACCTTTCTTTCTTTTTCTTTTTTTCTCCATTCTTCCAATTTCATTTTGGCATTCCTTTCTTTTCTTTTATCTTCTTTTCTCTCTTCTTCTTTCTCTCCTATCCCCTAATTTGTCTCTCTCTGGTGGTCACCTTTATTTGGGGCTATTAATATTGTGAATACATTTCTGTTCAATGCCTTGTGCATTGTACCTGATTGTATTGTATTTTCTGCCTTTAAATCAATGCAGGAGAGAGAGAACTACATAATAAGACACACGGAGAAGAGAGACCATGGGAAGACAAAAAAAAAAACAGCCCACATATGAAAGAAAAGCAGGCATCACCAGAAAAGGAAGTACAGAAATGGAAGCAAGCAACCTGCCTAAGAAAGAATTCAGAGAAATAGTCATAAGGTAGCTGAAAAGAATGGAAGACAAGTGCAACAATATGAGTAAGAACCAAGAAAAAATGAAAAAGAATCAAGAAGAATTAAAAAATTATATCACTGCTATAAAGAACTCAATAGAAAGCATCAAAAGTAGAATAGAAAAAGCAGAGGACTAAAAGTGAGCTATAATAAAAGGTAGAAAAAATACTCAAATAGAGCACCTTCTAGAAAAAAAAATTAAAAAGCAGGAGGAGAGCCTAAGGGAACTTAGGGATAACACAAAACAAAACAACATCTGCATAATAGGGGTTCCAGAAGGAAAGGAAACTGAGCAAGGAATAGAAAACCTGTTTGAAGAAATAATGGCAGAAAACTTCCCTAATAAAGGGGAGGGAAAAAAACACACAAATCCAAGACGCTCACAGAGTCCCAAGCAAAATGAACCCCAAAAGACTAACACCAAGGCACATTATAATTAAATTTACAAACACCAATGACAAAGAATCTAGAAATAACAACAGACCTCACCAAAAATACAAAGGATTGTTTAAAAAAATACTATGAAAACTCCATTTCAACAAAAACTGGACAACCTGGAGGAAATGGACAATTCCTAAAAAAAAATATAACCTTCCAAAACTCAATCTGGAAGAATCTAAATATCTCAATAGGCCAATAACTATGGAAGAAATTGAAGCAGTCATCAAAGAGCTTCCAGCAAACAAAAGCCTGAAACCAGATGACTACACAGGAGAGTTTTACCAAACATTTATGGAAGAATTAAAACCTATCATCCTCAGACTATTCCAAAAAGTTCAAGAAGAATGAACACTTCCAATAACCTTCGATAAAGCCAGAATCACCCTAATACCAAAACAAGATAAAGATAACACAATGAAAGAGAATTACAGACCAATATCCCTCATGAACATAGATGCTAAAATCCTCAACAAAATTCGGGCAAATCGGATCCAGCAGTACATCAGAAAGATCATACACCATGACCAAGTAGCATTATTCCAGGATTGCAGGGATGGTACAATATCCACAAATCAATAAACATGATACATCACATAAACAAATTGAGGGGGAAAATCACATAGTCATATCAATTGATGCAAAAAAAGCATTTGACAAAATCCAACACCCTTTCTTGATAAAAACTCTCAGTAAGGTTGTAATAGAAGGATCATACCTCAACATCATAAAAGCCATGTATGATAAACCCACGGCTGACATCATATTCAATGGGCAAAACTATTTCCCCTAAAAACAGGAACAAGATAGGGATGCCCACTCTCACCACTCCTGTTCGACAGAAGTATTAGCCATTGCAATTAAACAAGAAGAAGAAATAAAAGGCATCCAAATTGGAAAAGAAGAAGTAAATCTGTCCTTATTTGCAGATGATATGATACTGTACATAAAAAACAACAAAAGACTCCATCAAAAAACTAATAGACTTAATAAATGAATATGGTAATGTAGCAGGATACAAAATTAATGCCAACAAATCTTTGGCCTTTCTATACACTAATAGTGAATTTACAGAAAGAGAGACTACAAAAGCAATCCAATTTACCATTGCACCAAAAAAATAAGATATTTAGGAATAAACTTAATTAAGGAGGTAAAAGACCTATATGCAGAAAACTACAGGATACTGAAAAAAAAAAGAGATAGAGAAAGAGGTAACAGATGGAAGAGCATACCATGCCCATGGATTGGAAGAATCAACATCATTAAAATGTCCATACTACCCAAAGCAATCTGTAGATTCAATGCACTCCCCATTAAAATACCAATGGCATATTTCACAAACCTAGAAAGAACTCTCCAAAGATTCATCTAGAACAAAAAAAAGACCCCGAATAGCCACAGCAATCCTGAGAAAGAAGAATAAAGCATGTGGGATCTCAATACCAGATTTCAAGCTGTATTACAAAGCCACGGTTCTCAAAACAGGCTGTTACTGGCAAAAGAACAGACATATAGACCAATGGAATAGAATAGAGAATCCAGATATCCACCCAAACCAGTATGCTCAATTAATATTTGACAAAAGAGGCATGAACATACAATGGAATCAAGACAGTCTCTTCAATAAATGGTGTTGGGAAAATTAGACAGATACATGCACAAAAATGAAACTAGACGACCAACTTACACCATACACAAAAATAAACTCCAAATGGATACAGGATTTAAACATAATATGAGAAACCATAAAAATACTAGAGGAATTCACAGGCAGCAAAATCTTAGACATATGCCCAAGGAACTTCTTAACTGATACTGTTCCTAGGGCAACGGAAGCTAACAAGAAAATAAAAAGCTTTTTCACAGCAAAAGAAACCATCAACAAAACAAAAAGAAAGCCCACTGTATGGGAAAACATACTTGCAAATCTTATCACTGATAAAGGTTTAATCTCCAACATCTACAGCCAACTTACACAACTTAATAAAAGGAAGATACACGATCCAATAAAAAAAAATGGGCAATGGAACTAAACAGAATTTTTTCGAAAGAAGACATAAGAAAGGCCAAGAAACCCATGAAAACATGCTCAAAGTCACTAATTATCTGAGAGATGCAAATCAAAATGACAATGTGATACCATCTCACACCTGTCAGAATGGCAATCATCAACAAATCAACAAACAACAAGTGTTGGCACGGATGCGGAGAAAAAGGAACCCTTGTACACTGCTGGTGGGAATGCAGATTGGTGCAGCCACTGTGGAGAACAGTATGGAGTTTCCTCAAAAACCTAAAAATGGAACTCCTATTTGACCCAGTAATCCCAGTCCTAGGAATATATCCTAAGAAACTAGAAACACCAATCAGAAAGGATATATGCACCCCTGTGTTGATAACAGCACAATTTACAATAGCTAATATTTAACAACAGCCAAGGAGCCCATCAGTCAATAAGTGGATCAAAATACTATTGTACATCTACACAATGGAATACTATGCTGCCATAAAAAAGAAGGAATTCTTACCATTTGCAGCAACCTGAATGGAACTGGAGAGCATTATACTGAGTGAAATAAGCCAGTCAATTAAAGAAAAGTACCACATGATCTCATTCATTTATGGATAATAAAGAACCTTATAAACTGATGACAAAAGGATGGATACAGAGTCAGTAAAGCATCAAACAGACTGTTAAATTACAGCTGGAAGTTTAGGGAGAAGTGGGGTAGATAAGAAATAAACTGAGAGAGAATCCAAGATGGCGGCATAGGTAAACACCTACACTGCTGCCTCGCACAACAATTTCAAAACTACAACTAAAAGACAGAATGGACACCATCCAGAACCACAGGAAAGCTGACTGAGTGGAAGTTCTACAACTAGAGGGAAAGAGAGGGGCTCACAGAGAACCAGAGGAGCTGCAAAAAGCTGAGGTACAGAGACACGCGCGCTGAGAGAGCGGGTGCCAGAGAACCTGGCTGGCTTTCTCTGGCAGGAGGGAAATGGAGACTCCCAATGGCATTGAACCCCTTCTCTTACAACACTAAACCCCAGATCCAGCCAAAACTCATACGGGGGGAGTTTGGACTGTGAAAATGGAGAGGTCCACAGAAATTTAGGGGAGTCACAAAAGATCAGAGGCCTGGTGGCACACATGGCACTGCGCACAGGACAGATTGTTGATTGTGCCGCTGGCTTTCGCAAGTGGGCAGGAGACAGAGCCTCCGAACTGCACCACTTCTGACTCCACTAAACCGCTGTTTCAGGTGAAACCCTGGGGGCTTAGACTCGTATGGTCCTGTTGCTCAGGGGAGCCGGAGGGGCAGCGGTCTAGAGGCACTGCGGGCACTCGGGCACAGGCACCGCTCCAGCGATTACCCAGTCACGTGAGACTCAGGGGCCGTGGAGGGCGGGGCCGACTGGAAGGCAAGGCAGTCCCTTAAGCCCTGAGATCCACCCCTCTCAAGCTCAACAGACGCTTCTTCGGTTTTGCAAGCCTGTTATCATAAAGCTGAATTCAACAAGAAGTTTCCCTGGCATAGTGAAAATGCCGAGACAAGGGAAGGGATTACAAACAAAAGAAATGGAGGGAAAAAAACGACTGGATATAGAGTTCAAAACCACGCTTATAAGGTTTTTCAAGAATATGCTAGAAAAGTTGGATAAATTTAGTGGGACCCAAGAGGAGATGAAAAAGGACATAGTAGAGACACTGACTGAAATAAAAAATATTATACAGAGTCCTAACAGCAGACTAGAGGATGGCAAGAATTAAGTCAAAAATTTGAAATATAAAGAAGCAGAAAACACTCAACTGGAAAATCAAGAAGAGAAAAGAATCCAAAAATGTGAAGATAATGTAAGGAGCCTCTGGGACAGCTTCAAGCATACCAACATCAGAATTGTGGGGGTGCCAGAAGAAGAGAGAGAGCAAGATACTGAAAACCTATTTAAAGAAATAATGACTGAAAACTTCCAACATCTGGTGAAAGAAATAGACTTACAAGTCCAGGAAGCACACAGAACCCCAAATAAAAGGAATCCAAAGAGGACCACACCAAGACACATCATCATTAAAATACCAAGAGCAAAAGACAAAGA
>JAAGEH010000192.1:159859-178521 GCA_011751065.1 Lasiurus cinereus | reverse complement strand
AGGGTCCCTTTTTTTCTGCATCCTCGCCAACACCTGTGGTTTGTTGATTTGTTGATGATTGCCATTCTGACCGGTGTAAGATGGTATCGCATTGTCGTTTGGATTTGCATCACTCCGATGATTAGTGACTTTGAACATGTTTTCATGTATCTCTTGGCCTTCCTTCTGTTGTCTTTCGAAAAGGTTCTATTTAGGTCCGTTGCCCATTTTTGTATTGGATCGTTTATCTTCCTTTTATTAAGTTGTATAAGTTGACTGTAGATTTTGGAGATTAAACCTTTATCAGTGATATCATTTGCAAATATGTTCTCCCATACAGTGATCTTTCTTGTTGTTTTGTTGATGGTTTCTTTTGCTGTGCAAAGCTTTTTATTTTGATGTAGTTCCATTTGTTTATTTTTTCTTTAGCTTCCATTGCCTTTGGAGCAGTATCAGTGAAGAAGTTCTTTTGGCATATATCTGAGATTGTGCTGCCTGTGGATTCCTCTAGTATTTTTATGGTTTCCCTTCTAATGTTTAAGTCCTGTATCCATTTTGAGTTTATTTTTGTATTTGGTGTAAGTTGGTGGTTCCATTTCAATTTTTTGCATGTATCTGTCCAATTTTCCCAACACCATTTATTGAAGAGGCTATCTTGGCTCCACTGAATGTTCATGCCTCCTTTGTCAAATATTAATTGAACATAGTGGTTTGGGTGGATATCTGGGTTCTCTATTCTATTCCATTGGTCTATATGTCTGTTCCTGTGCCAGTACCAGGCTGTTCTGAGAACAGTTGCTTTGTAGTATAGCTTGATGTCTGGTATTGAGATCCCACCTACTTTATTCTTCTGTCTCAGAATTGCAGTAGCTATCTGTGGTCTTTTTGTGTTCCAGATGAATCTATGAAGAATTCTTTCTAGGTCTGTGAAATATGTCGTTGGTATTTTACTGGGTAGTGCGTTGAATCTGTAGATTGCTTTCGGTAGTATGGACATTTTAATGATGTTGATTCTCCCAATCCATGAACATGGTATGCTCTTCCATCTGTTAACATCTTCCTCTATCATTTATTAAGTGTCCTGTAGTTTTCTGCATAAAGGTCTTTTACCTCCTTAGTTAGGTTTATTCCTAGGTATCTTAATTTTTTTGGTGCGATGGTAAATGGGATTGCTTTTTTAGTTTCTCTTTCTATAATTTCACTATTAGTGTATAGAAATGCCACAGACTTCTTAGCATTAGCTTTGTATCCTGCTATATTGCCAAATTCATTAATTAAGTCAATTAGTTTTGGAATGGAGTCCTTTGGGTTTTTTATGTACAATATCATGTCATCTGCAAATAAGGATAGCTTTACTTCTTCTTTCCAATTTGGATGCCTTTTATTTCTTCTTCTTGTCTAATTGCAATGGCCAATACTTCCAGTACTATGTCGAACAGGAGAGGTGAGAGTGGGCATCCCTGTCTTGTTCCTGTTCTTAGGGGAAATGGTTTTAGTTTTTGCCCATTGAGTATGATGTTCACTGTGGGTTTATCATATATGGCTTTTATGATGTTGAGGTATGATCGTTCTATTCCCACTTTGCTAAGAGTTTTTATCAAGAAAGGGTGTTGGATTTTGTCAAATGCTTTTTCTGCATCAATTGATATGACTATGTGATTTTTATCTCTCAATTTGTTTATGTGATGTATCACATTTATTGATTTGCAGATATTGTACCATCCCTGCATTCCTGGGATGAATCCTGCTTGGTCATAGTGTATGATCTTTCTGATGTACTGCTGGATCCAGTTTGCTAGAATTTTGTTGAGGATTTTGGCATCTATGTTCATGAGAGATATTGGCCTCTAATTCTCTTTCATTGTGTTGTCTTTATCTGGTTTTGGTATTAGGGTGATGCTGGCTTCATAGAAGGTGTTTGGAAGTGTTCCTTCTTCTTGAATGTTTTTGAATAGTCTGAGGAGGATAGGTTTTAATTCTTCCTTGAATGTTTCGTAAAACTCTCCTGTGTAGCCATCTGGACCCGGGCTTTTATTTGCTGGAAGCTTTTTGATGACTGCTTCAATTTCTTCCATAGTTATTGGACTATTGAGATGTTTGGTTTCCTCCTCATTGAATTTTGGGAGGTTATATTTTTCTAGGAAAATGTCTATTTCTTGCAGGTTGTCCAATTTGTTGGCATAGAGTTGTTCATAGTATTTTTTAACAATCCTTTGTATTTCCACAGGGTCTGTTGTTATTTCTCCTCTTTCATTTCTGATTTTGTTTATTTGGGTCTTCTCTCTTTGCTTCTTGGTGAGCCTGGCTAGGGGTCCATCAATATTGTTTATCCTTTCAAAGAACGAGCTCTTGGTTTTGTTGATCTTTTGAATTGTTTCTTTGGTCTCCAAGTTGTTTACGCCACTCTGATCTTCACTATTTCCTTCCTTCTGAGTACACTGGGCTTTTCTTGTTGCTCTTGTTCTAGCTCTTTGAGTTGTAGGTTTAGGTAATTTATTACCATTGTATCCTGTTTTTTGCAGTAGGCTTGTAGGGCTGTGAACTTCCCTCTCAAGACTGCTTTCACTGTGTCCCATAAATTTTGTATTGTTGTGTTGTCATTGTCATTTGTTGCCATGATGTTTTTTATTTCTTCCTTGATCTCTCTGGTTACCCAGTCGTTGTTTAATAGCATGCTGTTTAGTCTCCATGTGTTTGATTTCTTTCTTTCGTTTTTATTATAGTTGATTTCCAGTTTTATGCCACTGTGGTCTGAGAAAATGCTTGATATGATTTCTATCTTCTTGAATTTGCAGAGACTTTTCTTATGACCCAACATATCATCTATCTTTGAAAATGACCCATGTGCACTGTAGAAGAATGTATATTCTGTGGCTTTAGGGTGAAATGTTCTGAAGATGTCAATTAATTTCATCGGTTCTAGTGAGTCATTTTGGATTGATGTTTCTTTGCTTATTTTTCGTTTAGAGGATTTGTCCAATGGTGACAGTGGGGTATTAAAGGCTCCTACTATGATTGTATTGTTGTCAGTCTCTCCCTTAATATCCTCCAAGAGTTTATTTTTTTTTGTATTTAGGTGCTCCTATATTGAGTGCATATATGTTTACCAGAGTTATTTCTTCTTGTTGGATTGTTCCCTTTAGTATTATGAAGTGTCCTTCTTTATCTCTTGTTATGTCCTTCACTTTGAGATCTAATTTGTCAGATATAAGTATTGCAACCCCAGCTGTTTTTTCATTTCCATTTGCCTGAAATACCATGTTCCATCCCTTCACCCTCAATCTGTGTGCATTTCTTTTCCTAAGGTGAGTTTCTTGAAGACAGCAGATATATGGATCATGTTTTCTTATCCAATCGGTTACCCTATGTCTTTTAATCGGAGCATTTAATCCGTTTACATTTAAAGTTATTATTGATAAGTACTTATCTGTTGCCATTTTTAGTCCTTACCCCTGAGTTCCTTCTTCACTTCGTCTTTCTTTTTATTACAGCAGATCTTTTAACATTTCTTGCATTGCCGGTTTGATGGTAATATATTCCCTTAGTCCTTTTTTGTCTGTGAAGCTTTTGATTTCACCTTCAATTTTGATTGAGAGTCTTGCAGCATACCAGTATTCTTGGATTCAGATCCTTCCTTTGCATGACTTTATATATTTCATTCCATTCCCTTCTGGCCTGACGAGTTTCTGTTGAGAAGTCTGTAGCTGGTCTTATGGGGGTTCCTTTGTAGGTAACTTTCTGTTTCTCTCTGGCTGCTTTTAAGATTCTTACTTTGTCATCGGTGTTTGCCAATTTAATTATAATGTGCCTCGGTGTCGGTTTGTTGGGGTTCATTTTGCTTGGGACTCTGTGAGCTTCTTGGATTTGTGTGGGTTTTTCTTTTCTATATTGGGGAAATTTTCTGTCATTATTTTTCAAGCACGTTCTCTAATCCTTGTTCAGTTTCCACTCTTTCTGGTACCCCAATTATGCGGATGTTGTTTTGTTTCATGTTATCCCAAAGTTCCCTTAGACTCTTCTCTTGCTTATTAACTTTTTTTTTCTAGAAGCTGCTGTACTTGGGTATTCTTTCCTACCATGTCTTCTAGCTCACTGATACGGTCCTCTGCTTCTTCTAGTCTACTTTTGATGCTTTCTATTGAATTCTTTATAGCAGTGACGTCATTTTTGATTTCTTCTTGTTTATTCTGCACCTCCTCTATGTTCTTCTTCATTTCCTCTTGGCTCTTACTCATATTGTCAAATTTGTCTTCCATTCTTTTCAACCACATTATGATCATTTCTCTGAACTCTTTCTCTGGTAGGCTTATTTCTGGTTCTATTTCATTTACTTCCTTTTCTGGTGAAACCTGCCTTTCTGTCTTATGTGGGCTGTTTCTTTTTCTGCCCATGGTCTTTCTTCTCTGGTTGTCTGGTTATGTAGTTCTCTCTCCTACGTTGATTGAAAGGCACAAACTAGAACACGACCAGGTACAGCACACAAGGCACTGAGTAGAAATGTATTCAAGATGTTAATAATCACAAATAAGGTGACCACCAATGAAGGACAAATTAGGGGTAAATAGAGAAAGAAGAAGAGGAAAATGAGGAAAAAAGGAAAGAAAGAAATTCCAGAATCAAATTGGGAGAGTGAGGGAAAAAAAGATAAATAAATGAACAATAAAAAAAATAACATAAGAAAATAAAAGGAGAAAAGGATTAGGAAAGAGTAAGAGAAAAAAGTCAGAGAGAAAGGAAAGTGTATAAGAGAGAAAAGAGAAACAAAATATAGATGTCAGGAGACAACTCCAAAAGAACAGTCACTAATCCCAATAAAGGCCAGCAACCAGTACCTAAAGATTAAGGCAAATTGCAAATAGCAACTGGTATTGAGGGAGGTGAGGGAAAAGAGAGGTAGAAAACAAAGCAAGCAAAAACCAAAATAAAACAAGTAGAATAAACTAAAACAATCTCACAAAAAAATTTCAAAAAATCAATATAATCACTTTTCAGTCAAATAGCAACAAAAGGACATAGAGAAAAAACAACTTTTTGGCTAGTGAAGACAAGAAGAGAGAGGTTTGTGTGGACTTGTAGTAGGGGATTTGAAATTAGATATACTAGTTTAAAACAAAAATATAATAATTATAAAGGTAAAATCAATTGAGGTGGAAAGAAAAAAAATATTCTTTTAATTAAAATATGTGAAAATGAAAAATGAAAAATTAAAAAAAAAGAAAAAAGGAAAAACGAAAAATAAAAAATAAGAAGAAAAATAGAATGGTCCTTCACTTCCACTATTATTCTGCTTGGCACTCCTGTTTCCCAGCAGGGAAGGCACTGCAGCTCCCTGTGTTCCCCTCTTGGTGTTTTAATCTCTTTATTCTTTTGTGGTTATGCAAGAGTCATTTTGTGTGTCATCCACTGGGTGGTAGTGTTTCGGAATTGATCTTAGAGACAAAGCACAGGACCTCTCTAGGCTGTGCTCAGATCCTGCTACTCTGTGGTTCTCAAAGCCAGTTTGTGGGGGGTTTTGCAGTCGGGTTTTGTAGTAACTCCCAGGCTGTCCCTCTGCCCCAGAAAAAAAAAAACGAGTCGTTTTCCAGAGCTCCCCTCTGTCAACAGCTCAGAGGGTTTGCCTTCACACTCAGGGATCACGCCCTGACCACCTCTGCGGACCTCTCCAGAGGCAGCTTTCCCGCAGCCCGGCTCCCACAGTGTGCTAGTCTCTGTTGTGCGGGGGTAGGAGACCTCACCCTGACCGAGGCGAAATCTGACCCTTCCGCACACCGCGTGGATCTCCGAATCCGCTGCCTGTGCGTCCGTGCCACCTGGGAAGCCGCACTCTGGGTCCCTGGCTGCTCTGTGGGTGCCTCCATCAGCTGCAGCTTTCAGACCTCGGCAGACATCTACCTCCCCCTTATCTCAGGTGCAATCTGACCTGTCCGTGTGCTCTGTGGATCTCTGGTTCCACCGCGTGTCTGCGCCGATTGGAGAGCAGAGTTCTGGGTCCCCGGGTCCCTGGCTGCTCGATGGGTGCCCAGCCAAAGGCTTCAGACCGCCACAGACATCCACCTCCCACTGCAAGATGGCTCAGGCTCTGCGTTCGCGCTGGTGGCTCTGGCCACTAAAGCCCCGTGGCAGTGGGGCTGCCTGGCTGGGAGAGCCCCTTCCAGCAGTTCTCCGCCTTCTCCTCAGCTTTTTGCAGCTCCTCTGGATCTCTGTGAGCCCCTCTCTTTCCCTCTATAGAACTTCCACTCAGCCAGCTTTCCTGTGGTTCTGGATGATGTCCGTTCTGTCTTTTAGTTGAAGTTTTGAAATTGTTGTGCGAGGCAGCAGGGTAGGTGTTTACCTATGCCGCCATCTTGTATTCTCTCCTGCATTTCTATCTTTGAAGATAGAAGGAATAAAATGTCACTCAAGGACCTAAAATACAGTAAAGCTGATCTTGTTTTCTCCTCCTCCTCTCTATATGGACTGACAGGTCTACTGTGATGGCTTTAAAACCACACCCATTCAGTGAATCTGCATGGAACTATTAGTCACCACAACTTGTGGAACTGAGATTATTCAACCCGCTGGCCCTAGTCTATGCCTTTGTTCATGACACCAGGCTTGTGGTGCCCTCTGCCGTAAGGCAACTCATTTGCAGTTTTCAATTTCATTTGCTTGCTAAACCCAAGTTTCATTTTACATAGCCTTTGTCATCACTCTCCTTTCGCTTGCATATAATTTAATACTTTAAAACAAAGATTTATCTCAAATGATTAAAATGGTGACTAAATATCATGCTTCACCAAAAATGAGAAGGAAAGAGACCAAGCTCTCACATTTTCCATGCTCTGAACCTTGAGTCATAGATGGATTTTGGGTGTGAGATGGGTCAGCTGAGCAGCACAGGGCATCTCCCATGTAGGAAGGACTTGTCAGAAGCATCCAGCCCATCTGCATAGTAAAGCCCTGTCTCTCCCCGCCTGCAGTGACCACAGTTAATTATCCCAATGTGAGAAGACAAGTCTTAAAAGCCATAAAGAATAGCAGTTCATAAAACATCCACCTAAGATAAAGATAGTTTTCAGTTTCCAATCTGTGCAGATTCTGTACATGATACAATCATACTGTTATCTATATTATAAAAACCCAGTGGCCGTAACACCTTAATACCAGAATGACCAAATGGCCAGGAGATGCATTTATGAGTCCTGCAGTGGTGGCAAATCTCTGGATCCCAGAGGAGAAACCAAAATGACAACATGGGTGAACATCTAAACTGCTGCCTTGCACAACAATTTCAAAACTACAACTAAAAGACAAAGAAGATTGCTGAGACCAGTTTGGCTCAGTGGATAGAGTGTCGGCTTGCGGACTGAAGGGTCCCAGGTTCGATTCCGGTTGTGGGCATGTACTTGCTTGCGGGCACATCTCCATTGTGGGGCATGCAGGAGGTGGCTGATCCATGTCTCTCTCTCATCGATGTTTCTGACTTTCTATCTCTCTCCCTTCCTCTCTGTAAAAAATCAATAAAATATATTTTTTAAAAAATAAATAAATAACTGACAAAGAGGACAGGTGGCAGAGTGCCTGGCTGGCTTCCTTTAGTGAGACGGGAACTCCCGACTGCACTGAACCCCAGCTCCGGACGAGACTCATATGGAGCGAGTCTGGACTGTCATGAAAAGGGAGGAGTGCATGGAAACTTAGGGGAGCGGCGAAAAGGCAGAAGTCTGGAGGCATGCACACCACTGCACCAAGAGAGGACTGACTGCTGATTGTACCACTGACTTTCTCTAGCAGGAGGGAGACAGAACCTTCCAACTGCACTGAAATCCACTTCCAACTGCACTGAACCCCAGTTTCAGGCAAGACCTTGAGGACCCAGACTTATACGGGTCCTCAAGAGCACACTGGAACCAGAAAGGCAGAGGTCTGAAGGCACGTTTGTGCACACAGAGAGGGCTTCAGGAATTACCAAGGGACACTAAGACCCAGGAACCATGTAGAGCAGGGCTGACTGGAAGCCAAGGCTGTCTCTGCTCAGCCCTGAGACTCCACCCCATCCAAGCTCAACAGAGAGGCTTTTGCAATTTTGCAAGTCTTGTATCATAAGGCTGACTCCAGCACAGAAGTTCTCCTGGTGTAGAGAAAAATGTGGAAACAACAGAACAGATCACAAACAAAAGAAATGGAGGAAAACAAACAAGTGGATATAGAGTTCAAAACCATGGTTATAAGATTTTTCAAGAATTTCCAAGAAAATGTGGCTAAATTTAGCGAGACCCAAGAGGATATGAAAACGATCAACTAGAGATGAAAGGGACCAACTAGAAATTAAACATACACTGACTGAAATAAAAAATATTATACAGAGACCTAACAGCAGACTAGAGGAATTCAAGAATCAAGTCAAAGATTTGAAATACAAAGAAGCAGAAAACACTCAACTGAAAAAAAAAACAAAAAACAGAAAAGAAAATTCAAAAATGTGAAGACAGTGTAAGGAGCCTCTGTGACAACTTCAAGCATACCAATATCAGAATTATGGGGATGCCACAAGAAAAGAGAAAGCAAGATACTGAAAACCTATTTGAAGAAATAATGACTGAAAACTTCCCCCAACTGGTGAAAGAAATAGACTTATAAATCCAGGAAGCACACAGAACCCCAAACAGAAGGAATCCAAAGAGGACCACACCAAGACACATCATAATTAAAATACCAAGAGCAAAAGACTAAGAGAGAATATTAAAAACAGCAAGAGAAAAACAGTTAATTACCTGCAAGGGAGCACCCATACAATTGTCAGCTGATTTCTCAACAGAAACTATGCAGGCCAGATGGGAGTGGCAAGAAATATTCACAGGAGTGGCAAGAAATATTCAACGTGATAAATAGCAAGAACCTACAACCAAGAATACTCTATCCAGCAAAACAATCATTCAGAATTGAAGGGCAGACAAAGAGCTTCACAGATAAGAAAAAGCTAAAGGAGTTCATCACCACCAAACCAGTATTATATGAAATGCTGAAAGGTACCCTTTAAGAAGAGGAAGAAGAAGAAAAAGGTAAAGATAAAAATTAAGAACAACAAATACATATCTATCAACAAGTGAATCTAAAAATCAAGTGAATTAAAAATCTGATGAACAGAATAAACTGATGAATATAATAGCCGAAACTGGTTTGGCTCAGTGGATAGAGTGTCAGCCTGAGGACTGAAAGGTCCCAGGTTCAATTCCGGTCAAGGGCATATATCTTGGTTGCAGGCACATTCCCGGTAGGGAGCGTGTAGGAGGCGGCTGATTGATGTCTCTCTCTCATTGATGTTTCTAATACTCTATCCTTCTCCCTTCCTCTCTGTAACAAATCAATAAAATATATTTTTTTAAAAATTGATGCATATAATAGAATCAGGGGCATAGAAAGAAAGGGAGTGGACTGACAATTCACAGGGGGAAAGGGGTGAGGGGGGTGCAGGGAGAGACTGGACAAAAATCATACACTTATGGATGAGGACAATTGAGGGGAGGTAAAGACAGAGAGAGGGGTAGGAGCCAGGTGGAGGGAAGCTATGGGGGATGAGGGGAGAAGAGAAACAAATGTAATAATCTGAGCAATAAAGATTTATTAAATACGAAAAATAGACTGTGTCTCACGCAATTTCACATGTTGGGCTTCTAGTAGGAAAATGAAAAGCTAGGAAAAATTCTGGACAACTGGATGGGGAAACTGAGGCAAGAAAATTAAACTAAGCCAAAAGCTTTGCAGGCTGCTTGTAGCAGGACTTTATCTTGAGAACAAAGGGTTAAAACCTTTCCATCTCACAAAAGAATGAAGGACAGGAGGCAGGAGGGAGAAGAGGAGGAGGAGGAAGAACCAGAGACCACTTAGTACAAATCATCCTGAAGATGTGAGGTGTGGAAGAGGTGGAAGAAGAGGGAAGGGAGTAGATGAGGGAGGTTAGGGGAGAAGAAGGCAGAAACCCCAACCCCAGTTGCTCTTCAGATTAGCTGAGAGCCCATCTGCACTTCCTAAGCCAGAAGCATAGGATTACTTCTTGCTTCCTTAATAAGGTGCATGCTTTAATTTTTCAAATAATTTCACTTTCTTTAATTTTTTAATTAACTTTAAGTAAATTCACAGCACAAATATCTAGTGTCTCTCATTTAAAGTCATTTTTTTCAAAAAAAAAATGAAGTCATTTCTATGAGAAGACACGACTCCCACTGACTCAGGAGCTGTCAAATAGCACCCTCTGGTGTCTGTGAGAGGTGCCTGTCACAATGCATTCATGCCTACATGTGTATGTTTACTTATAAATTATGAATTTTTGTGTATTAGGCATCTACTTAACTATTACCGGGAAACCCCCAGTTGGGCTCAAGATGCCTGTCACTGTGTCCAATAACGAAGACAGGGTTGAATCATATCAGGTGTTTATTGAGGCAAGCGAACAAAGAAGACAGGGCACTTATAAGCATCAAATCCTGCCTCCCAGAAAGGTAGGTATAAAGGGGAAGGGACTGGGGGGAGGCAGCCCTGGAGGTCTGAAGACATCAGCTCTTGTCCTTAGTCATCAGGCGATGAGATTATGTTGATCAGATGATGTTTTGACTCCTGAGGGATCAGCCTGACCATGCTTCTAGGTTCTGCTTGCTGCATTGACAGCTGAATCACTCCTCAGTTGCTTCGCACAAGCCTTGAAAAGGAAACTTTAAAAGAACTTAACTCCCTATTCACATTAGTGTATATGTTCTAAGATTTTAAATAATACAATTATTTTTCAGATTAATTCAGACACTCTATCTTATCAGATTATAAGTCACCCCTATCAATATCAGGCATTATATTAAGTACTAAGAACACAGATATGGTCACCCAGACATTGCCCCTTAGGGAACTGACAGAAAAAAACTTAGTAACAACATAATAAATTTCCATCTTCTGAGACAGGTCTGGTGCTGGATATGGGGGAAATGAGGAAGGGAGGTAGGCCCACCTTCCTTCATCTCATTGTCTAAAGATGCCAGGGGCTGCGGAGGCAGTGAGCATGCCCCTCTGGTATCACATTGCCTGCACTTGACTTGAGGTTTCACCGTTTACTAATGTGACATCACACAAGTTACTTAACTCCAGTTTCCTCATCTGTAAATGTGAATGGTGATTATTGTCATGTCTCCTCTTCAAAGGAATAGGAAGGGAGGAGGGACCAGACTAGCAGCTGTTTTGTACTAGAGTTCTGCCTTTCAACTGAACTCCCTGAGAGAGGAATTCATTTCCAGACAGCTGGGGAGACACTGGGGCAAATTTTCTTTATCCCAGCCCCATTTCCCTCTTATCCACTACTACTCTCTGGAACTCTTGATTGGCCTAAATGCTGTGAGAATCGGCTACTTAGCAATGAGTCTAGAGTCGTCAAACATGTTCTTGATTAGAGCCAGGAGCAGGACACAGCTGGCTTATGATGATGTTCATTTGACCCCTTGATGTAAGACCTACCTCCTGATTTCCCAAAGGGGAAATGCAGTGAGCTGCTGACACTTATATTTACTTACTTCATGTACTGCATACCTTTCAGGTAATGACAGACCACATGTTCCACTGTCCCAAAGGCTATCGCAAAGCTAAAAAATTCTTATCATCTAGCAATGTCAAAGGGTTGAACATTGTAGCACAGTGTATTACTCACGCATTATCAACCTATCATACTGCCAGTGGTATAAAAGTGTATCACATTCAAATACCTATGGCACCTAACACTTGATAATGATTGCAAGTGACTGCTATGTATTTAGTACACTACAATGTTATTGCTTTTTGGATTGTACTCTTTCTACTTATTTAAAAAAATGGCGGCTGTAGAACAATATGCTGTGTCAGCTGTATCTTGTGTTTACCGTGTCTCTTCGTTGTATAATTTTCTCTTGTGCTTGATTAAATCTCATGTTGTCTGTACAGTCACATGCTGTACAGATTTGTAGCCTAGAGCCATAGGCTACAACCTATGTGTGTAACAGGCTATCCCACCTAGGTTTGTGTAAGTGCACTCTGTGATGTTCACACAACCACCTAACAAAACATTTCTCAGACCGTGTGCTCATCGTTGAGCAGTGCATGATAGTATTCTTGCAATTCCTGCTGGTGCAGGGCCACCCCCAGTTATTCCTTGTGATTAAGCCCCTATCCCAGTGGTTGGCAAACTCATTAATCAAAAGAGTGGCAAACCACAGAATCTCAGTGCACTGATTTGAGACTTTTCCTCATGTCTAATATAAGCATTTGTGCTGTCACTGTCCGTTGAGCCCCGCTTCTGATGGATTGCATAAATTGTGATCCATTGTGTTCTCTTTCATTCGCCTCAAAATGCTTTCTAAGTCCTCTACTAATTCCTCCTCTAACCCATGTTTTACTCAGAAGTATGTGTTAAGTTTACAAATATTTAGTAATATATTTTTACATTGATTTCTAACTTAATTTCCTTTTGGTCAGTGAACAAACTGTGTATGATTTTAATCCTTAAAAATTCATTGATCCTTAGATTCTGCCCCTCCTCCCAAAAAAATTTTTTGACATAATTCAGGGTCTATTCATGTTAAAATCACCCAATAGAATATGAATGTATGGATACTTCCTTGATCATACATGTGTGTGTTTCATTGGAGTTAAGGGATCTTGTTTGAAAAAATATAAGGAGCTCCTATGGTTTTATTAAAATAAAATTATTCAATTTTTAAACTATATGCATATATTCTCCTGACTATCTTTAAATAAAGAGTAAAATGTCACTACAAAACATGAAGAAGGCACTAGATGGTGGCATGGGACCACCAAAGCTCACGGGAAGGACAGTGGCCTGCTCCAGAGTGCAGGCACGGAAGGTGCTTGGAGCCTGCAGGTTTGTAGTATTAATCTCTTACCTGTTAGAACATGTAAAACACCGAGCTCCTTGGCTCCAGGCAAAAGCAGGCGATGGGATCTGCTCCATTTCATGCTTCTTTGCTTCTCAAACATCCCTAATGGCGTGGCAGGTTGCATCACGTTTTAGAAACAAGGAAAGAACAGTCAGGGAAATTAGAGCTGGGTGGGCTGCCTGCCACCCCCTAGAACAGTGGTTCTCAACCTTTCTAATGCCACAACCCTTTAATACAGTTCCTCATGTTGTGGTGACCCCCAACCATACTTCATAATTTTGCTATTGTTATGAATTATAATGTAAATTCCTGTGTTTTCTGATGGTCTTAGACAACCCCTGTGAAGAACCACTGCTCTAGAAGGAATGCTGACATCTCCCAGTCCAGATGTGAGGAGGGAGAAGGGAAAGTGCAGTGTTGCCACCTTCTGGTGAACATCACTCCTTAGAGTTGCAAAGAGGGATCTTGAACTTCCAGTAGAAGGAATGTGTTTTAGCACCTTGTACATCAAAAGAAAGGCAAAATATAACGCTGAAATTTTTTGAAATTTAGTTCTTCGAGAGTGTAGCCACGAGAATTTTTAATCATCCACACAGGGATTGCTAGCATCCTCGTTACTGCTCGTGGCTTCTGCTGCAATTTTCTCCTCTCCATTATTTCTCTTCCATCTCCTAAACCTTCTCTCCCACACTGCCTTTCCAACAACACCCAGCTTCCTGCATGCATTCAATTAGCCTCCTTTGTTTTCCATTTCTTTCCTGGCATCTAACATTTCAGATATGAACTCTGTTTCCTGTCTTCTTCCTGTCTTTTGATGTATAATGAACTATTTGGGCTAGTTTTTTTACTTCCTTTCTGGTAGCCTTAAAAGTGAGTTTTGAGCTATATCCGAATGGCGGCGGAATAGACAGACACGTCTGGAGCTTTGTCGCTGGGCAGAGGGACAGAGGGCAGCTGAGAGTCGCACTGGAAGTGATTGTTGGCAAGTTAAGAGTCAGTTATCCTCCAGGAGAAGGCTGGGAACTGCTGGATGGAGCTCTCCTGGCCAGGCAGCCCCACTGCCGCAGGGTTTTTGTCGGCCGGAGCCACCAGCACGAACGTGGAGACCATGCCATCTTGCCGAGGGAGGTGGATGTCTGCGGCGGTTTGAACACTGTGGCTGAATTACTCACCGAACAGCGGGGGACCCAGAACACCACTCTCCAATCAGCGCAGATACACAGGTGGCAGATTCAGAGATCCACACGGCACACAGAAAGGTCAGATTTCGCCTGGGATAAGGTGAGGTCTCCAGCCCCACAGAACAGAGACGCGCACACTGTGGGACCTGGGCTGCGGGAAAGCTGCCTCTGGAGAGGTCTGCAGAGGTGGGCAGGGTGTGATCCCTAAGTGTGGAGACAAACTCTCGGAGCTGTTGACAGAGGGGAGCTCGGGAAAACGACTCGTTTTTATCTGAGGCAGAGGGACAGCCTGGGAGTTATTACAGTGTCCCGGCTGCAAAATCCCCACAAACCGGCTTTGACAACCACAGAGTATCAGGATCTGAGCACGCCTAGAGAGGTCCTGTGCTTTGTCTCAGAGATCAATTCTGAAACACTGCCACCCAGTGGATGACGCACAAATTGACTCTCCCATAACCACAAAAGAATAAAGAGATTAAAACGGCAACAGTGCAACACAGGGAACTGCAATACCTTCTCTACTGGGAAATAGGAGTGTCAAGCAGAATAATAGTGGAAGTGAATGACCATTCTATTTGTTTTTTCTTTTTATTTATTTATTTTTATTTTTTATTTTTACATATTTTAATTAAAAGACTATTTTTTTTCTTTCCACCTCAATTGATTTTACCTTTTTAATTATTACATTTTTGTTTTCAACTAATATTATTACTGCTAGTTTTTTACCTTTTTGGAAAAAAACAAGTGTCATTTTGGTTTCTCTTTATTTTACTTCAGGATTAGAGTTTTGCATTCTATTTTCATCTTTCCTTAGCATAATTTTACTCCAACTCAACTCTACCTTTATGCCAACACTTTCCACCTAACTTTCCCCATTTTGTTGTCTTGTTTCTTTTTCCCTTTTCCAACTTTAGATTCTCCCTATTCTTTCTCTTTACCTGGTTAAAATTTCACCCCACTGATATATCTAATTTCAAATTCCCTACTACAAGTCCATACAAACCTCTCTCTTCTTGTCTTCACTAGCCAAAAAGTTGTGTTTTCTCTATATCCTTTTGTTGCTATTTGCCTGAACAGTGATTATATCGATTTTTTGAATTTTTTTGTGGGATTGTTTTAGCTTATTTTACTTGTTTTATTTTGCTTTTTGCTTGCTTTGTTTTCTACCTCTCTTTTCCCTCACCTCCCTCGATACCGGTTGTTATTTGCAGTTTGTATTAATCTCTAGGTACTGGTTGCTGGCCTTTATTGGGATTAGTGACTGTTCTATTGGAGTTTTCTCCTGACATCTATATTTTGTTCCCCTTTTCTCTCTTATCCGCTTTCTTTTCTCATGGACTTTGTTTCTCTTTCTCTTTTCTTTTTTCTTCTTCTCTTTTATTTTATTTTATTGTTCATTTAGTTTTATTTTTTTTCCCTCTCCCAATCTGATTTGGGCACTTCTTTCCTTTCTTTTTCCCTCATTTTCTTCTTCTTCTTTCTCTACTTAGCCCTAATTTGTCTTTCATTGGTGGTCACCTTATTGGTGATTATAACATCGTGAATACATTTCTGTTCAGTGCCTTGTGTGCTGTACCGGGTCGTGTTGTAGTTTGTGCCTTTCAATCAACATAAGAGAGAGAACTACAAAACCAAACACCCAGAGAAAAAAAACCATGGGCAGAAGAAGAAACAGCCTGCATATGACAGACAGGCAGGTATCACCAGAAAAGGAAGTAAACAAAATAAAAGCAGAAATAAACCTGCCAGAGAAAGAGTTCAGAAAAATGATCATAAGATGGATGAAAAGAATGGAAGACAAAATTGACAATCTGAGTAACAGCCAAGAGGAAATGAAGAAGAAGCATGAAGAAATGCACAAAGAAATTAAAAATGACATCACTACTTTAAAGAACTCAATAGAAAGCATCAAAAGCAGACTAGAAGAAGCATAGGACCGCATCAGTGAGCTAGAAGACACGGTAGGAAAAAAATACCCAAGTACAGCAGCTTCTAGAAAAAAAAATTAAAAAGCAAGAGGAGAGCCTGAGGGAACTTTGGGATAACATGAAAAAAAACAACATCCGCATAATTGGAGTTCCAGGAAGAGTGGAAACTGAACAAGGATTAGAGAAAGTGTTTGAAGAAATAATGACAGAAAATTTTCCCAATATAGAAAAGAAAAAACCCACACAAATCCAAGAAGCACACAGAGTCCCAAGCAAAATGAACCCCAACAAACCGACACCGAGGCACATTATAATTAAATTAGCAAACACCAATGACAAAGTAAGAATCTTAAAAGCAGCCAGAGAGAAACAGAAAGTTACCTACAAAGGAACCCCCATAAGACTAGCTACTGATTTCTCAACAGAAACTCATCAGGCCAGAAGAGAATGGAATGAAATATACAAAGTCATGCAAAGGAAGGGTCTGAATCCAAGAATACTGTACCCTGCAAGGCTTTCAATCCAAATTGAAGGTGAAATCAGAAGCTTCACAGACAAAAAAGGACTAAGGGAATATATTACCACCAAACCACCAATGCAAGAAATATTAAAGGGTCTACTGTAATAAAAAGAAAGATGAAGCGAAGAAGGAACTCTGGGCTAAAGACTAAAAATGGCGACAGATAAATACCTATCAATAATAACTTTAAAGGTAAATGGATTAAATGCTCCAATCAAGAGACATAGGGTAATAGATTGGATAAGAAAACATGATCCACATATCTGCTGTCTACAAGAAACCCACCTCAGGAAAAGAGATGCACACAGATTGAGGGTGAAGAGATGGAACATGGTATTTCAGGCAAATGGAAATGAAAAAAAAGCTGGGGTTGCAATACTTATATCTGACAAATTAGATCTCAAAGTGAAGGACAGAACAAGAGATAAAGAAGGCCACTTCATAATACTAAAGGGAACAATCCAACAAGAAGATATAACTCTGGTAAACATATACGCACCCAATATAGGAGCACTTAAATACATAAAAAAAAAACTCCTGGAAGGTATTAAGGGAGAGATTGACAGCAATACAATCATAGTAGGAGACTTTAATACCCCAATTTCACCACTGGAAAAATCCTCTAAACAAAAAATAAGCAAAGAAACATCAATCCTAAATGACTCACTAGACCAGATGGAATTAATTGACAGCTTCAGAACATTTCACCCCGAAGCCACAGAATATACTTTCTTCTCCAGTGCACATGGATCATTTTCAAAAATAGATCATATGTTGGGTTACAAGAAAAGTCTCTTCAAATTCAAGAAGATATAAATCATATCAAGCATTTTCTCAGATCACAGTGGCATAAAACTGGAAATCAACTATACTAAAAAAAAGAAAGAAATCAAACACATGGAGACTAAACAGCATGTATTAAAAAATGACTGGGTAACCAGAGAGATCAAGGAAGAAATAAAAAACATCATGGCAACAAATGACAATGACAACACAACAATACAAAATTTATGGGACACAGTGAAAGCAGTCTTGAGAGGGAAGTTCACAGCCCTACAAGCCTACGGCAAAAAACATGAAACAATGGTAATAAGTTACCTAACCCTACAACTCAAAGAGCTAGAACGAGAGCAACAAGATAAGCCCAGTGTATGCAGAAGGAACGAAATAGTGAAGATCAGGGCAGAGATAAACAACTTGGAGACCAAAGAAACAATTCAAAAGATCAACAAAACCAAGAGCTGGTTCTTTGAAAGGATAAACAAGATTGATGGACCGTTAGCCAGGCTCACCAAGAAGGAAAGAGAGAAGACTCAAATAAACAAAATCAGAAATGAAAGAGGAGAAATAACAACAGATCCTGTGGAAATACAAAGGATTGTTTAAAAAAAATACTATGAACAACTCTATTCCAACAAATTAGACAAACTGCAAGAATGGACATTTTCCTAGAAAAATATCACCTTCCAAAACTCAATGAGGAGGAATCTAAACATCTCAATAGTGTCAGGAGCCAAGAAATACAGCAAGGGTTGTGGAATCCCCCCAGAGCCAGAACTGCATACTTGAAACCTCCCCCAACCAAGAAAGGCATAACCTCCACATCCACTATCAGTAGCCAGCACCTGGAGCTAGTTAGCTAATCAGCTAAGGTTACATACCTCCTCGAGCCCCTTTTTCTCTCCCTCCCCTTCCCCCTTCTGAGTGTATAATAAAAAGAGCCACCTGAAATAAAAATTTTGAGGCTTGATCAGAACACCATTTGTCTTGCCTCCTTTCTTCGTGTCCCTGTCTGTTTCTCATTCCCTTAGGTGCATCGCCTCGTCGTCCCTGTTGAATGTCCCCGCGGGCCGGGGCACAATAGTCCAATAACTATGGAAGAAATTGAAGCAGTCATAAAAAAGCTTCCAGCAAATAAAAGTCTGGGACCAGATGGCTACACAGGAGAGTTTTACGAAACATTCAAGGGAGAATTAAAACCTATCCTCCTCAGACTATTCAAAAACATTCAAGAAGTAGGAACACTTCCAAACACCTTTTATGAAGCCAGAATCACCTTAATACCAAAACCAGCTAAAGACAACACAATGAAAGAGAATTAGAGGCCAATATCTCTCATGAACATAGATGCCAAAATCCTCAACAAAATTCTAGCAAACCGGATCCA
>JAAGEH010000192.1:131185-144859 GCA_011751065.1 Lasiurus cinereus | reverse complement strand
CAAAATAAAAAGCTTTTGCACAGCAAAAGAAACCAACAAAACAAGAAGAAAGATCACTGTATGGGAGAACATATTTGCAAATGTTATCACTGATAAAGGTTTAATCTCCAACATCTATAGCCAACTTATACAACTTAATAAAAGGAAGATAAATGATCCAATAAAAAAATGGGCAATGGACCTAAATAGAACCTTTTCAAAAGACGATAGAAGGAAGGCCAAGAGACACATGAAAACATGTTCAAAGTCATTAATCATCCGAGAGATGCAAATCCAAACGATAATGTGATACTATCTTACACCTGTCAGAATGGCAATCATCAACAAATCAACAAACGACAAGTGTTGGCGAGGATGTGGAGAAAAAGGAACCCTTGTGCACTGTTGGTGGGAATGCAGACTGGTGCAGCCACTGTGGAGAACAGTATGGAGTTTCCTCAAAGAACTAAAAATGGATCTCCCATTTGACCCTGTAATCCCACTCTTAGGAATTTATCCTAAGAAATTAAAAACACCAATCAGAAAGGATTTATGCACCCCTATGTTCATAGCAGCACAATTTACAATGGCTACAATTTGGAAACAGCCTAGGTGCCCGTCCAGCAGATGAGTGGATCAGAAAACTGTGGTATATCTACGCAATGGAATTCTATGCTGCCATTAAAAAGAAGGAATTCTTACCATTTGCAGCAACCTGGTTGGAACTGGAGAGCCTTATGCTTAGTGAAATAAGCCAGTCAATGAAGGAGAAGCATCACATGATCGCACTCATTGGGGAATAATAAAGAACATTATAAACAGATGAACAAAAGGATAGATACAGAGACAGTAAAGCTTCAAACAGACTGTGAAATTACAGCAGGAAGATTAAAGTTAGGTGAGGTAGATAAGAGATCAATCAAAGGACTTGTATGCATGCATATAAGCATAACCAATGAACACAGACACTGGGGGGTTGGAGTATGCCTGGGAGGGAAGGGGGGCAATGGGGAGATATGTATAAAAAATAAAAAAATAAAAAAAGAAATTAATACAGATTTGGGCTTTTAGGAGTTGGAAGTGGCCCCTGCTCATTGGGATTTTCACACTGTTATACAATATTGGCATGTCCTGAAGGTATCTCAGAGGCTGATTGAGAAGGTACCAGAGGTCCTTACTTCTTTAACCAGAGCAGCTTCTCTTTTATCTGTTGTACTTACCGTGAAATCTTATTTGAAACTATATGAAAACCTAGTCTAAAGCATACATTTCTGAGAATTCCCTTCACATAATTTGAGGTGAGACCAATAAGTTTTTTAAGCAGCTTATGCCTATAATGAATAGGGGAATGCTACAACTCTTTATAATTACATGTATTTATTACAACTTCTTCCACTGATGAATTTTATTAAAGTTACTGGTAAGTATGGCTGACATCCACTGTAATATGTTAATGTACATGAACTTGTTACCAGTGTCAGTGCTTGGTCAGTGCTCACTCTAAAGTAATTGCTAAATAGTTTAATATAATCACCGCTGCTACATACCATTTGTTCATAAATAAATTTCAGACATTTTTTCCTACTTTTAGATATGCTGATGAGATGGACCATAGAAAAAACAAAAAGGAAACAGAGTGAAGAGAAAAGTTAAAAACTAGACCAGATTACAACTCCCCATCAATCCCCTTGAGGGAAGTCTTATCTGGTCAAAGTCAAGTTCACTATTCTGTGACAGACTTGGATTCATTATAAGGTTTGAACTCATCAGAAACAGCTGCTCTTTTAAAAAAAAATATTGGGGACATCATGTTTACATAATTAAAAAGGAATAGTATTAATCTCTAAGTCCAATTATAGAATTCCATTATTTTAAAATCCTCTCTCGATGATAATTTATGCATTGATTTTTAAAGAGAGTGGATGGGAGGGGTAGAGACAGAAACATTGACGTGTGAGAGACACATCAGTTGATTGGCTCCTGCATGTGCCCTGACTGGAGTCAGGGAATTGAATCTGCAATAGAGGAATGTGCTCTTTACTAGAATTAAACCCAAGACTGTTCACTCTGGGCGTTGACACTCTAACCACTGAGCAAAACTAGTTAGGACTCCACTACATTTTTTAGTCTGAAGTATTTAGTCTGCATAGGGGGAGGCAAAGGGGGAGGGCAACATGTGAATTGTGATTGAAATGCCAATTGCCTATTTTAAAATAGAAATTACGAATACTGAATAAATGCATATAGTTTATAAATATAAATAAAAAGAAAAAGAAAACACCTCCAGGTTCACAGAGACATGTCAGGGGGAACATGAGACATAAGACCACCAGCAGCTCCTAGTATCTCTACCAAAATTCCAGGGCCAGCCCTTGCTCAGGACCCACAGCCTAGATAATGCAGGCGGTCCTCCTGGGTGTGCGTTTTGTCCGCAAGCTTCGCTCAGACAGGCAGCAAGGCAGGCCACAGGCACAGAGAGCAGAAGGTGCCAGGAGTGGAGCAGGGCAAGCCCTTAGTGTGCACAGCTTCGAGCGACCTTACAGCACTACAGGGTGTCACCGACGTTTAGACGTTTACATACTTACAATACAGCTGTTAAGATTAGGGTGCTTTTGAGAAGGTGAGAGAAGAACTTGCTTAAGGAGTACAACAGTGGCGGCAGGGTCGGGGGCAGGGGTATTAATTGGCTCCCACAGTGGAGGTCCTTTTGAGACCAGAGCTGATCCAAAATACAGAAGGAAAGTTTCCTGAATGCAGAACTTTTGCCTCTTGTGTTCCTCCTGGATCCCAATCACCTGAAACACAGTGGGGTGGATGCGGGTGGGGAGTAGGGCTCGGCCAGCAAGGGAAGTCCCAGAGGCAATAACAATTAACACAAAGGACCCTCCCCAGGGACCACCCTTGCGGTTACTCAGCAGTCCCCCTTCTCCCCTGCACACCCACCCCACACGTTCCTCAGAGTGGAGAGGCTTCTGTTTCTCCCCTCTCCCTCCATCTATAGAGAAAGGCTCCCTCTGCTCCCCGGTGAGTCTGTGCCCCTAGATCATTCAAAACAAGGGAACTTCCCAGAGTCCTTCCAGATCTCTTCCTAAAAGTGCTTCAGCTGGCCACTGGGGTGTCAGCTCAGGAATTCCTCTGAGGGCTGCGGTGACACGCTGCGAGGTCTGGCTCCTCCTGATGCTTCCTTCCTTCCTCGGGTTCTCCTGTCAGGTCGTTTCTTTGCAAGGTCTGCTCCAGAGCATCCACTTCTGAGGAGAGCTGGGAGAAGGATGACCCCCACAGAAGCTCTGATTGTAGGGGTCCTGGCTCTGGCCTTCACACGGAGCCCCTGTAGGGGCAGAGACATCGTGGGTGAGTGCTCCGTGAGGGTGTGGATTTAGAAAGAATTGTAAGAACAGGGAATGCCTTTCTTTAGACTTAGTGGTCCTGAAACCCAGTTCCCTTCCATTGAAATTCTTATGCTTATTTTCCCCCCCAGAAACCAAACCCCAGTCCAAATCTCTGCTCAGCTTGTAGACTGAACTAAAAGTCATGCTGTCCCGGGTGACTGCAGTGGTCACCAGGGCCATGTTCTCTTTCCAGTGTCACAACCAACTATTACAGCCTGGACATTGTTGTGGCCTTAGCTCCAGTAGCGCCTCGCAGTAGGTAAATTTCTCCAACATACTGCTTTTCTTTAACAGCAGTTTGTGAGCCTACTACTTCTAACCCACTCAAAACTCTTTCAACACTATTAGTTATTGCATTTTAGCTGTCCAGTTTCTTAGAGTAACCATCCCCATAAATGTTTTGTGCTGCATGTAAAGTAGCTCAAATCATTTATTTTGTTTTCAACATAATTTATATTCTGGGTTTGGGCTCAGAAAATGAGGAGGATAAATTTTATTGAAGATACTTGCAATTGGAAAAATAAAACGACTTAATTGGATGACATTAAGCAAGTCAATTCATTACATTGATCTTCAGATTCCTCACATATAAAATCAATTGATTGACTCATTGTTCTAAAGAGAAATAACTACACAGATATGCTTTTTAACAACAAAGACCTATATAAGTGCCACAATACAGCACGGTTATTCTGAGTGTTAATTCCGTGTGTGTTCCTCAAAGTTGGGATGATGCATGATGGAAAACCTAGGGATTTCAAATAGGTTAGTTTCAAGCATATCAGCCCAAACCAGCAGCCCTGTCCCGTCTAGCCAGTAAATCTCTAAAAAGAGGTAAGAACAGATCCATTACTTGGCTCTTTCGCCCCCCTGCTCTCCATTTCCTTTCCATTCACACTCCTGGTCTAGGGCTCATTCCTCTACCGTTCAGTCTCCAGAGCAGACCTTTGCCTCTTTTGTCGTGGCAACGACAACAGTTACTGAGACCTACAGCAACACAGCCAAGCATAGGGAAATAAAGACAAATAGGATACAGCGGACTCTCCAAAACATTTTTCAAACCAGATTCACTAGTTCAACAGACATTGAGTGTGTCTGAAGCACTCCTCTGATGCTTAGCTTAAACCAAGGCTCTTACCCATAAAGAACTCAGATAATTTAAAAATATATTCAATCACTAGATAAACTCCATGGTGCATTAGAATAAGATGAATGCCTTGAAAAGGTAAGATAGTGTGGGGAGGTTAAGTGATTAGAGATAAGCTTAAAAATTAAATGTACTTATTTATTTTTGTTTAACAAATATGACTGAATTCTTACTATATACCATGATTCTACCAGGAACAAGACATAGCATCCCAATGACTCATGGTATACATTATCATGGGAAGACAATATATGTACATGAAAGTTGTTAGGAGGTCATGTTAAGAGATTACATTTCGATACCCTAAAATACATAACACAGAAATGGGGACTGATAGCAGACCATGCCAATGTAACCTGCACTATGGAATAGTTTCTTGTGCTTTTGTATAATAAAGCTTTTCCCCTCCCTCTATATTCCACCTTCCCATTCATACCTTCTTGCTCTGGAATGGCACTTATGGCACAAATGTTTACCAGATGTATGGCGCCTATGGCCAGTTCACATATGAATTTGATGGAGATGAGCTGTTCTACATGGACCTGGAAAAGAGAGAAACTATGTGGTGGCTGCCTGAGTTTAGCAATTTCACCAAATTTGAAACTCAAAATGCTCGGCAAAACATTGCTCGTGGCAAAAAGAAATTTGGACACCTTGATAAAAGATTCCAACTTTACACCTGCCACCAATGGCAAGTGTTCACAGATCTGTCTCTCTTCTCACATCCCAGGTCTCACCTCCTTTTTCCTTGGAAGAGCTACTCTTCATAGCATACCATAAATTCTTTCCCTTTTTATTTCATTTTCCTACCAGGTACCCTGTCCCCGTGATATTTATTTACTCTTTAAGCATCCCTCCTCCTGGTTCCATAAAGTACTCCTTATAATCCAATAAGAGGACATTCTCAACTTCTTAGCTTAAAAAATGTCCTGTGCGTTCCCAAAGAGAGAAAAGTGTTCTGAGATTCATAGTGATTCAAAGAAAGAGGATTGTTTAGAATGTGAGGTGAAGATGATAGCACCCCTCTGAAGTTATACCGATCACATTAACCTTCTTCATTCAGATAATGGAAAAGGGAAGGTAGAAGTTTTAGACAGTCCTGCCAATAAAAAAAGAAACAGTGAATGAAATGATCTAATAGGTGGGAAAGGGGTAAGCTGTTGCTTACTGTAAACATGAGTCTGAAAGGACACAGGAATTACCCACTAACAGCTGAGGAGTTGGGACTGGGAGGGCCACCTGAACTAATGAAGAAACTCAGGATACAAGTGTCCCAAACTCAAACCAATGTTTTGTCTTTGTTGTAGACATTCCTAAAGTGGCTGTGTTTCCCAAAACTCCCATGACCATGGGTATTCCCAACACGCTCATCTGTCTGGTGGACATCTTCCCTCCTGTGATCAACTTCACTTGGTTTTACAATGGACACTCTGTTGCCGAAGGTGTTGCTGAGACAACCTTTTACCCTGAATGACCACTCTTTTCTCAAGCTCAGTTACCTCACTTTTCTTCCCGCTGTTGAGGATTTCTACAACTGCAGAATGGCACACTGGGGCCTGGAAGAGCCGCTCCTCAAGCACTGGGGTACGCCACATCCCTTCACTGTCCATACACCCAATTCTGACTCACAACACATCATCTTGCCTTAGAGCCTTAAACCCCCAGGGCCACAGGTTTATTTCCCACAACTGTAACTTTTCTAATAATTGACTATACTCTTCTCCCAAAGTCCAGATGTCTTGTGCATTTCTAAACACACACACTGGCCCCCTTATACGACACCCTGCATACCCTGTGAGCTTCTTTTTTCTCAGAGCCTGAGATTCCAGCCCCCATGTCAGAGCTGACAGAGACTGTGGTCTGTGCCCTGGAGCTAGCTGTGTGCCTCATGGGCATTGTGGCGGGCTTCATGCTAACCATCCGCAGGCTGCACACAGGGGCTGCCTCCAAGAGCTGAAGGACCACATGAATCTCAGCCTGGGAAATGGGAAGGTAGGAATCAAGTGGGCAGATCTGGGGTGATATTTCTGCAGGTACTGAAGCCAGCGGGGGAGGATTGGCACCCAGGATATATAAACGTGTTTGAAAATTTGTGGGCAAATTGGAGAATGGGTTGACCTTGAGACAGGAACGGAGGACCCACCAATTTCATGCTGTTTCCTGTTTCAGGTCATCAGTCTTTATAAGAAAGAAGAGGAATGATTCAGTCTCGGTTCCATGTCTTGGCCTTGATGTATGACCTAAACCTGTTCCCTGCTCTTTCCTCAGCCTTCTCATCTCCCCATTTAAGTGGAACTTGTGGCATATTTTTCCTTCAAAAACCACTGACCTTTATGAATTCTTCCTACTCAGGCTTCATTCATCTCCTACCCTTCACAGAAAGACCTGCATCATTCTACCCAGCCACCTGATTCTATGTCACTCTAATTCAATATCTGTACTGAAAAAAAATTATATCTCTTTTCTGGGTATCTTTGTTTAGAGTATAATTTTCTCTAAATGGACAAGTATGGGAAACCTCATGCTGGAATGTTAGCAGATGTCTCAGCTCATTTAACCTCTTTCTTGGGTCATGTTAATAATACACAGTCAACATGTCCAAATGATATTGTAACATAATAAACATATTTTCTTCCTTTCCGTACTTCCATTTTGTTCTCTCTCCTTACTCACTTTAGGTATCAGTGAGGATAGTGCAAACTTTCTCTCCTCAGTGTAATATTTTTTATATCCAAAAAATACCAAAAAGTGAGGAAGGGACAACGTTTAGGTTTTTCATTTTAAAATAGAATTCAAAAATCTATGGAAGAGACAAAAAATTGAAATAAAGTATTCTAAGTACAAAATTGGATTTTGGGAACAAAAGTGAATATTTTTTCATAATTTAGATTTGTGACAAATGCAGAATGATTTCAGAGGTGTCCTAGATTGGGAAGGTTAAGAAGAGACAGAAGTTAGAGTGAGAGCAACAGCACGAGCTACCATAGTGTGTGTCCTGGGAAGTCCCCACACTCTGCTCTTATTTAAGCGAATATCAATGAGAAAGGAGATATGGAGGGTATTGGCTGGCTAATGGGCCTCACCTCCCTGTAGGCACTTCCATTTGGCAATAGCATAAATACAATTTAAACTCACTTCATGCTCAAGCTCGTGGATTATGTTTATTGATAACATTTTAATTTGGGTTGTTGTTATTATAAGAGACTTTGTAGGTTAACTGAGAGTTTAGTAATATATTAATACCACAATATTTCCAATTTACATAGAATGGAATACTTCAGTAACCACAAAATAGGCTGTTGAGAGGATCCACCAGTTAATGCATGTAAAACATTTAGGCTAATGTGTGCCACACAGTAAGCCCCAAATACATTTGAACTATGAGTATGAATTATGTGATCTGGGCATGAAATTCTAATCTCCATTTCCAAACTTTGGGAACCAAGTTTAATTCATGTTGAGCATTCTTTTTGCTTAAATTAGTTAGTTTTCTACATCTGTAGGCATTCTTGCCTTTCTTGCTTTCTTATTTTATTATGGTAAACTACAGGTGCACAAAATTCATGCACAGGTAAGGTCCCTAATCCTGGCCAGGGCCTTTGCTGCCAGCTTTTGCTTTCCCCAGCTGCTGGCTGCTGGTCAGGCCTTCCCTTCCCTGGCTGCCAGCTGCTTTCATCCCAAATCACTCCTTGGTGGTTAGTGTATGTCATAAGAAGCAGTTGAAGTCCCAGTCAAACAACTGCTCAAGGGGACAATCTGAATATTAGCTTTTTATATATATAGACTAGAGGCCCAGTGCATGAATTTGCACACCTGTGAGGTTCCTCAGCCTAGCCTGCGGGATCAGGCCAAAACTGGCTCTCCTACATCCCCTGACAGGTCCCAGATTGCAAGCAGACCAGGCTGAGGGACCCCACCGGTGCATGATTGGGGCCCAGGAAGAGACATAGGAGGTTGGCCAGCCAAGGAAAGACTGTGGAAGGGCTCCAGAGTGTGTCCAGTTCATCTCACTCAATCCTGATTGGCTGGACCCCAGCAGCAAGTTAACCTACCAGTCAACTGTCTGCTCCTAGTGGTCAGTGCACATCATAGCAAGTGGTTGAGTGGCCTTAGCATATCATTAGCATATTATGCTTTGATTGGTTGAATGGCCAACTGGTCAATGGGACACTTAGCATATTAGGCTTTTATTATATAGGATAACATGACATTTACCATGTTAACCATTTTTAAGTCCATGTTTCAGTGACATTAAGCACATCACATTGTTGTGCAACCATCACTCCATCCATTTCCAAAATGTGTTCCATCCCAAACTGAAACTCTGTACCCATTAAACAATAACTCCATTCCTATCCTCCCTCCAGCACCCAACAAACACTATTCTACTTTTTCTCTAAAGTTGACCATTCATGTTGTAGTATGTACCAGAATTTCTTTTCTTTATGAGTTTGAATAATATTTCATTGTATGTGTATACCACATTTTGTTTATCCAGTTATCTATCAATGTACATTTGAATTGTTTCCACCTTTGGCTATTGTGAATAATACTGCTATGAATATTGGTGTATAAATATCTGTTCCAATTCCTGTTTTCTATTCTTTTGAATATATATACAGTGGTACCTAGAGATACGAGTTTAATTTGTTCTGTAACCTTGAGGCGTGGGAAACTATGAGACGCTCGAGTGGCGGTAAACTGGTGGGTCATGTGCAGCTGGCCGATCCGCGCGATTACTCCTATCTCAAATGTTGCTCCTATTTGAAAGCAAAAATTGCTCACTCGATGGCTCGTATCTCAAAAATCTCATATGTTCGGGCACTCGTATCTCGAGGTACAACTGTGTATATATATATATATGACCAGATTATTATGATCATCACACATACTGAGTGACCAGATTATTAAGACCACCTGATGTTCATAAGCAAATTAGCTGTACACTGCATTGTATGGGAATGAAAGCCAAAGGCCTGTTTGAACACCTTTGCAAAATGTCTCCAATTTGCACAATTTGCACAAGAACATAAGGATTGGACAGTCGAGCATTGGAAAAAAGTCACGTGAATCACATTTCCAGTTGCATCATGCAGATGGCAGAGTGAGAATTTCACGGAAACAGCATGAAAGCATGCACCCCACATGCATGAGTATGACCCTTCAAGCTGGTGGGAGCACTCTTATGGTTTGGGACATGTTTTCCTAGCATAATTTGGGCCCTTTAATTCATGCAGAACAACGTCTAAACATACCTAAGTATTATTGCTGATCAAGTTCATCCTATCATGTTGATGTGTATCCCAATGGAGATGGCTTCTTCCAACAAGACAATGTGCAGTGCCATGGTACTCATATTGTGCAGGAGTGGCTTCAAGAACATGAGGGAAACTTTACCTTGCTTAGGTGGCCCCCACAATCACCAGATCTCAATCCAATTGAGCATTTCTCACAGAACTGGACAGTGCTGTTCATCAGGCATGGTGTCAGATTCCTCGCATTACCTTTTAACATCTCGGGGAGTCAATGCCAAGAAGAATCGCTGCAGTATGGAAAGTAACAGGTGGCCCAATAAAGTACTGATGGGATGGTCATAATAATCTGGCCACTCAGTGTATTTTTCTGGATCACATGGTAATTCTATTTTTAATTTTTTAAGAACCACCATACTGTTTTTTTTATAGTGGCTGCAATATTCTACATTTCCAACAGCAATGCACAAAGGTTCCAACTTTTCTACATTCACACCAACACTTGATATTTTCTAAATTTTTTATAATAACCCTCCTAATAGGTGTGTATAATTATACACAAAAAGGGGATATATTTAATTCTTTCATCAATAAAGATTTAATTTTTAAATTTTTTAAAAGAAAATGGTGAATCATATGAAATATTTAACAAAATAAATTAAATCAATAAATAAAATTTTATTTATCTAAAATTCAAAATGATGAGTACATAAGGAAATAAACTTCATAATTTCAGAGTAATATTTTCCTCTTAAGGGAAAGGTTGGTAATTAGAAGGTGCACACAGACTGCTTCTGGGAGGCCAGCTGTGTTCAGTCTTTAATCTGTATGTTACTGTTCCTTTCTCTCTCTCTCTCTCTCTCTCTCTCTCTCTCTCTCTCTCTCCATATATATATATATATATCTTTTTTTTCTCTCTCTCTCTCCCTCTCCCTTTCATGTGTGTGTGTATGCAACTCTCTCTACATAAGTTACATGTAATTCCAAAAGAAATGCTACTATTAAATCCCCTATTGTGAAAGCCTTAATCTCAAGTCATGAACTAGAGAAAGGTATATATATCCAGGTCAAGAAATATAAATCCAATTTATTTTGAGAAACTTATACTTTAAGATAAGTGATGTGTTTAAGTTAAAAGAAGGGAAGAACTTTTAAACTATTATAAATTTAAGATCCTATGCTCTCCAAGAATGTGAATCAATGAGGAAAGCACTGTTGCTGAGGATTATGGTGATTCTCATTAAAGGACCCCAGTCTAAGTTCAAGTATACAGAGCATGTATTGTAAGGACAGTATACAGAAAATAGTAAATATGTTCTATTGAATGATGGGACTCTCTCCCTTTTAAAATGTCTTATGGTGGCGAAGCCTCAAAAAGAATATCACCAATGATGTTTTAGTGCAAGTTACAAATGTCAACCTCAGTAGAGATCTGAAACTGGAAGTGGTAGACCTCATGTATGGATATAAAGCAAGACAAAAGGGAAGAGGTAAAACTTCATGGAAAAGTAAAGACCTTAAAAATAAAAAGAGAGAAGAGAAGTGAATCATTGGTATAGCAAGTTCCTGAAAGTAACTTAGAAGTAACAGAGAATTAGAAATAATGAATAAGGCTTTTGTACTCTGCAGAAAACTTAATGTTTGCTTCAGATTTCACTCATGCATTGAAAAAGAGTGAATGCTGCCAAAACCGGTTTGGTTCAGTGGATAGAGCGTCAGCCTGTTGACTCAAAGACCCAGGCTCGATTCTGGTCAAGGGCATGTATCTTGGTTGCGGGCGCATCCCCATTAGGGGGCATGCAGGAGTCGGCTAATCGATGTCTCTCTCTCTCATCGATGTTTCTAACGCTCTATCCTTCTCCCTTCCTCTTTATAAAAAATCAATAAAACATATCTTAAAAAAATAAAAAAGAGTGAATGCTGAAGTGTAATTTTAGGTAGCTTAATCAGAATCATATTCTCCTGAATTTCACACTCCAAAAAAAAAAAAAGTAAAAGTAAAAGAATTATCTAGGCCTAAACAAATTGCTTTTTTGTGTTATAAAATTTAAAAAAAAAAAAGAAGAAGTTATTTGCATGTGTTGAGATAAAAATATAGAAAGAGTTGGGTAGTTGCTACTTTCAGACTTGGTTCAGGGTTCCGTTAACAGTACAAGGGTGGGGGGTGTTAATGAATGTTAGATAAGCAATGTGGAGCGATGATTTTAAGAATCACATAAAATTCAAAAAATACTAGGTTAATTTCTTGTCTCTCTAAACTTACAGAGAAATAAATCTTACTGGAAATATGTTATAGTTTTTTTAATATAAGTACTTTATTGTTTTACAAGTTAGCTTATTGCAATTATTTCTCATACACATGTTGCTTTATTTATTGAATTTCAGTCCTTTGAAATAACTTTTATTTCTTTTATTTAAGTGTTTTAGCTTTTTCTACTACAGTGTACATTTAATAATATTTTGTATTAGTTTCAGGTGTACAGCACAGTGATTAGACATTCATATAATTAACAAAGTGATTCCCCTGATAAATCTAGTATCCACCTGGCAACATACATAGTTATTACAATACTATTGCCTATACTCCCTATGTTGCACTTTACAACCTGTGACTATTTTGTAACTGTCAAAGTGTACTTCTCAATCCCTTTACCTGTTTTCACCCAATCCCCCAACTCCTCTCCCCTCTGGCAGCCATCAGTCTGTCCTCTGTATCTATAAGTCTATTTCTGCTTTGTTAGTTTATAATGTTCTTTAGATTCTATATATAAGTGAAATCAAATGGTATTTATCTTTCTCTCCCTGAGTTATTTCTCTAAGCATAATATTCACTAGGTCCAACTATGGTATCACAAATGTATGATTTCTTTCTCTTTTATGGCAGAGTAATATTCCATTGTTCACATGTACCATTCCTATTTTATCCACTCTTGGCTATTTTAAATAACATTGCAAAAAACATGGAGGTGTTTTTATTCTTTTAAATGAGTGCTTTGGGTTTCTTCTATACATACCCAGAAGTAGAATCACAGGTCAGAAAAAAAGTTCCATTTTGAATTTTTCTAGGAACTTCTATATTGTTTTCCACGGTGGCTACACCAATCTGTAATGCACAAGAGTCCCCTTTTTTCCACATCCTCAACAACACTTATTTATTGATTTATTGATGATAGCCCTTCTGACAGGTGATATCTCATTGTGGTTTTAATTTGTATTTCTCTGATGCTTAGTGATGTTGAGCATCTTTCATGTCTATTGGCCATCTATGTCTCCTATTTGGAAAGCTGTCTATTTAGGCACTTTGTCCATTTTTTAAAGTAGGTTTTTTGGTTTTCCAGTGTTGCTTTGTATGAGGTTGTTTTATTAAATTTTGAATATTAACCCTTTATCATATGTACCTTTGGTGAATATGTTCCCCCATTCTGTAGGTTGTCTTTTCATTTTGTTAATGATTTTCTTTGCTGTGCAAAAAGTTTTAGCTTGGGGAGGAATCCAAGATGGCGGCATAGGTAAACACCTACACTGCTGCTTCGCACAACAATTTCAAAACTACAACTAAAAGACAGAACGGACATCATCCAGAACCACAGGAAAGCTGGCGGAGTGTAAGTTCTACAGCTAGAAGGAAAGAGAGGGGCTCACGGAGACCCAGAGGAGCTGCAAAAAAGCCGAGGTACTGAGACGCGCGCACTGAGAGAGCGGGTGCCGGAGTACCTGGCTGGCTTTCTCTGGCAGGAGGGAAACGGAGACTCCCAACGGCATTGAACCCCTTATTTTACTACACTAAACCCCAGATCCAGCGAAACTCATACAGGGGGAGTTGGGACTGTGAAAAGGGAGAGGTGCACGGAAATTTAGGGGAGTCGCAGAAGATCAGGTCTGGTCTCGCACACGCACGGTGCTGCGC